>LFZN01000189.1:0-63265 GCA_001578235.1 Pseudocercospora eumusae | reverse complement strand
AGAGCGATATAGGGTTAGGGGATAAGTATAAGGTAGAAGCTATCGTATCCTATAAGGATACGAAGGAGGGAAGGTTATATCGGGTAAGATAGAAGGGATAGTTACTAGAGTACGATAATATAATGTTAGAAGAAGACCTTATCTATACGAAAATACTAGTAAAGGAATATAACCGGAGGTTATAGGAGAAAAAGGACCTCTAAGGCCCTTCTTAGGTACCTCGAAGATAGTTAAAGAGGCTCCGTAGGAGTAAGAAAGAGTAGAAGGAGTTCGTAGGAATTACTAGCTAGTATAACTTAGTTAAATATATACTAGAAGATAGTAGATTTCTTATACTATCTACTTACTCGTTCCTTTCTATACCGCTCTAGGAGGAAGGCTAATACTCGTAAAGTATACGTCGTAGAAGTAAGATAGACTAGTACTATATAATAATAACCTCGCTCCTCTTTAATACCGCTTAGATACCCTAGAGGTACTATTAAGCCGTATTAGAACCTATAAATACTAGCCGCTATAGACGAGGAGTTTCCTTAAAGGCCCGATACTACTTATACTCGGTCTCCTTATTAGCGGTAATGTTTAACGTCGGGTCGTTAGGGTCGGTACTAGTACCCGCCTTAAAGGACTAAGTATTACGGATCTAAGAGTTCTTCGCCTTAGTACGAAAGGCGGCCTACTTAGCGTTAGTCGGTTCGTTCTTATACTTACTAAGAGGGTTAACGCCGCCGTTATAGTACGTCTTAATAATATGCTACTTAAGGACGTTATACTCGCGCTAGATATTATCGGCGTAGGAACGCTAATTATTAATCGCCTTTATAGCGATAGGATCGTCGGCGCCTACCGAGCTAACCTTAGTAACGGCGCGTACGCGAAGGATTTTAAGAAGGTTAGCGTAGCGATATAACTCTAGGATTAGCTAGAAAACGTTAGCGGTAGCCTAGAGGGACCTACGAGGTACCTCGGGGGTACTTACCGAGAGGTATAGAACGCCCTTCTTAGGCACGTAGTTATTATACTTACTATCCTTATTAATCTCGTACTTCTCGTACGGCGCTAATTATATAGCCTACGTTATCTTATTAGTACCTAACTTCTAAGCCCGACGGATATACTCTAAGTAGATCTCTACCTTCGTACGAACGTTAGGACGAGGATAGACCTACTAGCCGAGGTAATACCTAAGTTTTAATAGGTTATTACTATACTTTATCTCTATCTCGTTATAGTACGAGCTAGAAAGTAGTATACCGGTCGGAGTATTACGCCCTATAGCGTTAAGCTAACGATCGAAGGAGTTATTAGAGCCGGAGGCTAAAAGACTACTAGCGCCGCTACTACTACCGCCGTCGTAGTTACCGCCTTAGTTAATAGGGTTCTAAGTTAATATAGTATTAACGGGAGGGTTAGAAGACGCTAAGGATAAGGGTAAGGGATGCTATTTAAAGGGACTAAGGGACCTATCTATAGAGGTAGATGTTAATATTAGTATATAGAAAAAGGAGTTAATAAGCGGAAGTAGCCTCTTAAAAGGACCCGCGAAGCGCCGTATAGACCCTTCTAAGATACCTTACTTACCGCGCCTTTACACGTAAACTAAGACCTAGTTTACTTACCTTCCTTAATAGTTCGCTAAGGTAGGAAGTAACGAGAAACGCGCGTCGAGCTACTTCTCGGTAACACCTACCTACTATAAAAGGTATCCTCGTTCTACGGCTCTATAATAATACTACTAGAAAAAGGAGCGTTAAGGTTAGAAGACAAATGTTTAGTAGAAGACTAGAAGGAATATTTACTACTATCGCCGAGGTACCTAAAAGATACCTATAAGGTATTAGAAATAGGTCGGTAGTAAAATAATGTACGCGCGGCTAATGCTAAGTCGCGTATATAATTAAAAGTAACGTACGAGTACTTAGTACTATCGGCGTACGTAATAAATACTACCGTTAACGCCCTAGGGTAGGGCGTTTTAGGAGGGAGGGATAATGTAAGGGAATCTACCCTTACACCCCCTCCGAGGTACCCTAGAGGTACCCTTACGCTACCCCGCTAGTACCTATTAGGTAACCCGGATGCACCGGCGCCTTAGCGCTATAGGATAAACTACCCTCTCCTACTCGATCTACTTTCTAGTTCCTTAGGCAATATCGATAGTCATCGAATATACTGCTTAGTCGTATTGTTACACCCTATGCACCAAACGCCTCACAGTAGTAGTCCATTAAAACACACCCGGATAAGGACTTCTAAGGTAACTTCCGGTTCTCGAAGGAACAGATTATTAAACTAGCCGAGTTATTATATATAGACTCTATCGAGTTGCCGTAGAAGTTACGCGTAGAGCCGACGACGATATTATGTGTTATCTATAGTAGGCTCTCTAACCCTAGTTATTAACGTAACCTATGTAAGATCTTTAGTCGTAGTCCGGCATAGATATCGTACGTATTTAATGCTAGATGTACCTAATTAGTAAGGCGTTAGAAGGAGAGGTTAGTATAGGACTTTAATAGGTTAACTAAAGGATACCTATAGTAGATAGCTACTACTATTACTAGATTAATCGACATAAAGTACGTCTTCGGGTATATCGATAGTACGCTTCGGAAGTACTATAGACCGACTTATAACTAGCGGCTATTCTATAATAGACATAAGCACTTCTATAGCCTTAAGTATTAAGGAATTGTCCTACCGGATAGTATAATACTACTATATAGTCTAGTACCTAGCTCGTACGGTAATATAAAACTAATGCTAGAGAGTAGATTTAACGATGTCTAGAAGTCGTATTTCGAGCTACCCGGGTAGCTACACCGACTATTTAAAGAGCGCGTGTTCTTATATAGTAATTAAGCATATAATGTCGTCGATAGCGTTATAGGAAGCTAGAAGACTATGAACGGCGAGTTTCGTAATGCCGACGAGGCTACGGCTATAAAGGAAATAAGTGCTATTCGCTAGTCGGTAGAATAGGGGTTTATAGAGGTTATTAATAACTTCGAGTTAATAAAGTACTTCCACGGGCTCCGAGTCGAGTTAATGCTAGTTAGAGCGATGTATATCGTTACTACCCTACTTACTAATTACCTTACTTACTATCGTAGTAATAAGATTAGCCGCTTATATAAGGTTAGGTTACCGAGTATATACGAATACCTCGCTAATCTACTACCCCCTCCGGTACCTCTATTAGCTTAACTAGTCGACGGTAACCTTCTACGCTATAGTCGGGACTTCGGGGCGGGCTTTTAAGTAGGTAATAAGGTATTCGATAGCGGCGCTTCGTTTAGATATAGTCGGGTAGCTATACTAGAGTACGAGACGGACGAGATCGTAGTTCTTAACTTAATAGAAGAAGATTAAGCTACGAGGTAGAGGTAGAAGAGGTAGACAATAGGTAGGTACGGGTATACCCGTTTTAGCGTAGAGTATATATCCTACACGGCTTTACGACCTTTAACTAAATAGCGATACTACTAACCTCTATATACTTATAAGCGCTATATTCCTTAGTATATAACGCGTCGTGTCGACTAAAAACTAGCGAAAACGAATAGCGCGTTATTACGTAGTAAGCTATAAACGTTTAAAGCCCGCTTACTAAGCGATAGAATCTCGGCTTTCCGCGCCGTATGCTATAACACCTACCTAGTTTCACGAGTTCCCTATATCGGTTAACACGGGGTTCGCCGTTCGAGCACTAACCCTACGATTTAGTATAGTAGAGACGGTCTTAGCGCTCCCGCACCGAACGAGGCTATAATTTCGATTAGGCACATGTAAAAAAAGATATCGACTAAGTAATTACAACATTCTCGATAATAAGAACATAATAAGAATATATACCGAACATACTAATTGCCTTACCCTCGCCGGCACTCGCCTACCGCACCCTTATCTCTATTAAATTATCTACGAGAAGACCTCCTCGTCGATGGTATTAAGGTCTACGTAGCCGTCGCTATCGTTATCGTAGTCTAGCGAGTCCGCTTAATAGCCTATAATACTATTAGAAGGAAGCTTAATACTATTAGAAGGAAGCTCTATTTGTAACAACGGGGAGGGTCTTAATAGTAGCGAAGCGGTTATCGTTACTTAAAGAGCCTAGATACTCGACTAGATAGCATTAATTTAACGTACTATCTTTAGCTTAACCTCTCTTACCGCGGCACCTATTGCGGCGCTTAAGTCGCTTCCGGCGCTCGCATATCTAGTAGGAGTTAGTGTATTCGTAACCTCGCTAACGGCGCTACTAATAGAGACACCTAAAGACTCTAATAGCGACCTAATTCTACGTCTTAAGCTACGGCCTTTAGCGAGGGTTCTTAGCGTGTCGAACATAGGGGATAATACCTCTTTTAGTATGGCCCCTTATGCCTACGACCCTCGCTAAAGCCGTTCGCTCTCGAAGTCTAAACGACGACGCTTAGTAAGCTAAGTAGTATTACTATCGACCGTACTTAGCGTAGATAAGTCGACAACTTTAACTCGAGGCCGAGGCGTCGTTAGAGCCGCTATTACTAGAGCCGCTATTACTAGAGCCGCTATTAATAGAGCCGCCGCTACTAGAGTCGCCGCTACTAGAGCCGCTATTAGAGCCGCTATTAGACGCTAAGATAAGGTCGATAGCATAGAGTTACGCATGTTCTCGGTAGGGGTATTAAAGGCCTTTAACTCCTTCGTATTTAATACTTTCTTACGCTATACCTTATCGTGCCGGAATAGTATCTCTATAGCCTTATCGAGAAGCTAGTCTTATAGTATCTCTATAACGACGACACCGGAGGCTCCTTCTAGCGGTGTTATGGAGGCCACACCTAGCAGGTAGGCACGTGCCTAGCAGGTAGGCACGTACGTAGGTACCCTACCTTCTCCTCCATTCGTAGATAGACATCATTATCCAACAATACAATGACTTTACACCATAACAAAATGGTAGCTTTGCTACGGTAACTAGCTAAAGGCACTAACCGTCGACATACGGACCATTCTGCTAAAGGCACTAAACTGTTAACTATACAGACCAAACTGTTAACTATACAGACTAAACTGTTAACTATATAGACTATTCTACTAAGGGCACTATTCCGGCATTGCTACTATTTAGCTAAAGGCACTATTCCGGCATTACTACTATTTAGCTAAAGGCACTATTCCGGCATTGCTACTATTTCTAATCCGCGAATAACAAGTCCTCCGGTTTACGGATTTACATTAACCTTCCGCACATAACAAGCTACTTAGCAAATAACTACAGGTCTACGAGAGCCGAAGCCGCCGTCTACCTCGCCGTTAACGGCGCATAATCGCCTTTACAATCGCCTTTGTTTACGCCCTTATTTGCTAAGGGAAGGTACCCTCGAAGCTTAAGTAGTCGCGGCACCTCCCTCTTCGATCGAGCACCTTCGGTCTATAACACCTAATCCGCTCGCCTTCTCCCGACGACGACAAGATGTCTAAACTCCTAAGGGCTTAGATCGTAGAGGAGCGCGAAGCTATGTAAGTTAGAATATAAGAGATGCGAGATTCTATGGAAGATAGACTTAGGCTCGACAAGCTAGAGAACGCAATCCTCTAGCTTACCTTAGTTATATAGGGTAAGATAACTTAAATAGCCGGGCTAAGGGCTACACTACAATATAAGCCGTACCTTATAAGTAGTTACGAGTCCGACCGCACGCTCGTAACCGACTACGGAAAAGTATCCTACGAGAAAAGTCGTTTACCGCTACCTTTACGAAAAGACGCTAGTAAAAGCATCTAACACGATAACGACGAGGCATTAAGGTAGTAACCGAGAACCTCGCGTCTATAGCTACTATCGATGATTTCCTTTTAACCATTAACCGCTCTATTAATAGGCTTTACGCCTATTAATTTTAGAGCCTTTATAGAAGACGGCACGCCATAGGAAATTAAGTCTGCACTAGGTCCTCCATCCGCGACCTCGCCGTAGATAGTAGACGCGACCTCACGGCAGATAGTAGACGCGCCGCCGTAAGAGCTAACTCCATAAGAGATAGACGAGGAGCCTTAGTCTATAGTAGCCGCCGCTCTACGAGCCGCTACTCTACAAGCCTCGCCTACGAAGGACGCGACCTCGCCGTAGATAGTAGACGCGCCGCCGTAAGATTAAACTCTATAAGAGAGAGACATAATAGGCGCCGAGGAACCTTAGTCTATAGTAGCCGCTACTCCGCTAGCCGCTACTCTACTAGCCGCTACTCTATAAGCCTTAACTATTAAGGCATTAACCGCTCTATTAACCGCTCTCGGTAACCTTACGTCTATAGCTAGTATCGATAATTTCCTAACCTTTAACCGCAGCATTAACTACATTAACTATTAAGGCATTAACCGTACTATCGTACCATTAACCGCTTTCGACAACCTTGCGTCTATAAAGGAGAAGGATAATAGATAACCTTACGTCTATAACCGGCACGGAGAAGGATAAGAAGACAATCTTGCGTCTATAACCGAGAAGGATAATAGATAACCTTAGAAGGATAATGGACAACCTTAAGTCTATAGGTGGCATCGATGATTTCCTTTGTAAGAGCGAGATATAGGGCATCGTCCACGTGGTCGCGGACTTTTCGTAGGCCCGGGGATTTTGTTATAGAGGCTACACCTAGTAGGTAGGCACGTGCCTAGTAGGTAGGCACGTGCGTGGGTGCCCTACCTTCTCCTCCATTCGTAGATAGACATCATCATCCAACAATACAATGACTTCACACCATAACAAGCGGCCTTCTTGTAATAACTCGGCGCTTAACCATTACATAATAGGCCCTTACTAGATTACTAATCGTTAGCTTATCTTCCGGCTAACTAGTAGCAATAATGGCCTTAAAAGCCGCATTCTATTTACGCACTTTACTAGGCACACGCCGATATGCCGTAGTAGTACCGACCTTTATAAGGGTTAGTTTACTATCGCGAGAGACATAACTATTACCATTAAGTCGAGTAGTACCGTATTCTTCGGCAACGGTAGCGGCGATAATGTTATCCTAAGAAGGTCTAGTACTAACTAATGTTTAACTATTAGTCTAAGTGCCGCTTAGTATAGGCATAGGCATAGGCTCCTTACTTAGTATAGAGGTAGACGCCTCCGTTAGTGTAGAGGTAGACGCCTTAGTTAGTATGGAGGTAGACGCCTTAGTTAGTATATAGATATTGTTACATGCTAGGCGATATATTATCGGACTATCGATTAATATAGTTGGACTATATAGTATAGGCTAACTATAATAACCGTAGAATACGCCGAGTAGCGTATAAAATAGTGGACCTAAGCGAGGGTGTAGATTACTCCGCGAGAAGGCATAGTTAGAGTCGAAAAGAGAGGTAATCGGTAGTAGGATAAGTCTTAGGGTAGTAGGAACGGCCATAGTACTAACGAGCTTTAAATAGGAGGTATTTACTAACAAATATAAACTTCTAAGCGCTATCTATGTTCTCGGAAGCCTAGATATATGCCTCTATCGAGGTACGGACCTAGTTCTAATTACATCGCCCTCTCCCCCGAGGTCTCCGTAGTTTATTATAATTACATATAGGCTACTAGACCTATATAACCCTTAGTAGCCGCCTACCGACCTTTACTTACCTCTTACTAAACTCTCCGCGGTTACATGCGTATGTAGGAGTCGTGCGGTACCTCGCATGTAATAGGTACTATACTAGTTAGAGGAATCTAATAGAGGCTTCTAATAGGGTTTAAGCTACTACGCTAAGTAATTTGCACATTCCTTTACTTAACTATTAACGGCCTAGTGTAGGGTCTATTTAGCGCATTTTCGTTTATATAAGCGTATACGGTTAACTATATAAGCTCGTGTAGTTACCCGTGCTTTTATTCACTTAATCCTTTACGCACTAATAACTACACGGAGCTTATTTACTTGTTAAGGCGCTAGAGGGTACTACTACCGCGTGCACGGAGCGCAACTGCTATTGCAAACCTTCGACTGAAGGTGCCTATTATCGACACTGCGCTTCAGACTCTAATTATATCATAGTCAGCCTGCGAAGTGTGCCAGTTTGGCTGTTTTCCATCTCAATGGCATCTTCTCTAGGACAGTATCATTATTGTGGACTTCTAGCTACTCTTGCTCTTGCATTCCAAGGCTTGGCTAATATCGGCGCAATTCTAGGCGTGTCAATGCCGAGCACTACAATGTGTCACTCGTCACCACAGCTCACCAGGGTGTAGTGGCTGAGCCCTATTCGAGACACCCTGTCCGCGGTATGAAGGCATTGATTGCCAGATCGGTGCTTCAAGCCGTGACGCTGCGTAAGCGTCCAAGTCGAATCCGACCTCTTCACGGTCACGGCTCTTTCATGGTTCATGTCTGGTCTCAACAGTAATAGCTCCATAGGAATTCTAGATCGGAATGGGCAGAGACATATGGCTGCATCCAACTCCTTGGCACAAGTTGGAGGATTGTACATATTGCGGAATCTGGACTGCTCAAACGCACTAGCCACGCTGTCTGATCTTACGGGCCGATGCCAAATGCAAGCGCAGTTACAACCCATTAATGTGAACCACCTGTCGATCCTGAGTTGTCGGCACAGGAGAAAGCAGAGCCTGCCTCGTGTCAGCGAATTCCAAGCAATGCTTTGAGCAGATCTCTTACCAATCAGCCCGTCTGCATATGCGGCGACTATTTCCTTGATTACACCATAAGTACCGCCTACCAGAAAGAACAGGCCCAACGGTATCAATAGGGCGTGGAACCAAAAGGTTGCCTGCTGTAACAAGCTGCCCTTCATCCAGTCTCGATGATCGTACAGCCACAGCCACCCGGGAAGACTAATAGCCAGCGGAGCAAAGCATAAGCTACCTGTCAATGCGATGAGGTAGTTGAAGATAGGGATGGCTTCAGCCAGAATGAAGGCCAAGAAACCAAGACTCCACACGCATCCCAACCAAGTGCCCCAATGGATCAAGGTGTTGTCCTGCAGATGTCGACTCTTCCTCAGAATGCGAACAAAGCAGTACTTCGCTGCAACGTGAAGATACAAGCAAGCTGACACGATGAGGCCAACCAGACCGATTCCATATGCAACCATCTTCACAGTCTGACCCGCGGATCCGAGCGAAGGTGAGGCGACCCATTGTCCGGCCCATCGATAGACCACCAAGGAGAAAGACAAGTATGCTGCAGTCACGATGGACATGCAGACATAGACCGCCTTTCGATAGTCCTTGGGGTTCTTCATCTCTGATATTACTGGAAGGAAAGCGGATGTTCCCGCCGAAGAAACGAAGATGGTCGTCGAGCCGACCACGCCTGCCGCGAAAGTCACGCTTTGAGGGACTACATAGTAGCCCAGATCAAAGTCGCCGGTAGCTGGAGCTGCAGCAGGTCGCGAGCGAGTCGTGACTGCGATGACGACGATTAAGACGGCGACGAAGATGGACAGAAAGCCGGCCTGTTTGTCGCAGAGAAATCAGCAAATATCTTCCCAATCTCTATTTCCGAATCGACGACTTACCCAGGTCAACCATCCGATCTGGTGAAACTTGCGCACTGAAGCAGTCGCACATACCACACAAGTGGCGAGAAATCTGACATCAAAATCAGCTGGCCCCTCCAATAAAAATACAACAAAATCATCTCCATCACTGGATCGATTGAAAAACTCACGCCCACCAGACCGTACAAGCAGCATGACGACTCAAAGCATTCAACCCAACACTAACACCAATAATCCCACTCCCACTACAAAGCACATACGCAATGATAAACAACCCTCCACACACCTCCCTCATCACCCCCCCTCCAACTTTCTCCGCCATATCAGCAATCGAATGACACCCGGCATGTCGATTCCTAAAATCCCCTTGAATGATCGCCGTATACGTATTGAAAACTCCCCATCCAACTACATTCAGTGCTCCGCCGACCGCGCCCAACGACACCATGGCGGTCGGGATGGAAAGCACGCCGGTTGCGAAGATGACTTTGAGGAAAATCACGCTTGCGCGCGGCCAGCCGACGGTGCGGAAGTTGACGGCTGCATTTTTGCGGAAGACTTCATTGGCTTCGAAAACTTCTGAGACTTCTCCGACGAGGACTTCGGGGGAGGAGGAGGGTGGCGAGGTTGTATATGTATCGAGGGGGGATTTCTTTTCGTCTTGTGAAGGAGTAGTAGTAGCTGAGTGTGACATTTTTGGGCGACGGGCTTTCGTTGATGAAAAAGGTACCTGGAGAGAGTTGAGCCTAGGGATGGAAGAAGTAGTAATAAGACATAACGATAGGAGGGATAGGCGATGACTCTGGCCGCCACGCATGCGCGGAAAGAGTCGTGGTATGAGCGCTCATCTTTGCGTATCATCAGCGTATCTAGTCGCACATCTCATGTCATGGGTATTGTAGATAAAACGTCTGGGGAGGGCAACAATGGAAGAGATGATCCCGCAAGAGTCTTGGGCTGAGCATTGATTCGTGAACATCATTGCCACCACGAGAGAAGAGGTCTTGGGCTATCAGAGAGCTTCGCTTGGATGCAAAGTAGGGGAGTCGTTATCTTTAGGCCGAAGGGAGCTGTTGATAAGGTCGTGCCCGAGGGTTGTTCTGAGCTGTTCTTGGCACGGCCGGCTGGAGCTGTCTGCAGAAAAAGACTCACGAGGACGAATCGATCCACTGTTGACTCAAGATACAGCCTAACGGCCGGCAGGTGACATGCTGTTGTGTCATTTACTGGTACAAGGCAAACATTCTTCGTTGCCGTCTAGACTCCTCGCTAAATGAATATCAATTCAATAAACAAAGCCGTGCGTAATGCACTCAGGTGCTGTTCTGCTTGACAGCTCTAAATACCGCAGCGACGTAGTCTCGTATCGTGTTGCTGTGAGACATCGCATAGAAGAGCCGTTCCTTCACTTCGCTGTCAAAAACCTTTGTCATAATGTCCGTGATCTCCTCCTTCCTTTCGCCTCTTTTCAGCGCGTTGAGCGACTGGGCTGGCGCCAGATCCTTAGGCATGAAGCGAGCCATATTTCGCAAGACAAGAGCAGCTCTAAGCGGAACACCAGCTGCATCTCCTTTCTCGTCCTCAAGAAGCGATAGTCTGGTGATGCCATAGTCACTTTGGGTAGGCACAGCGTCCGGCTTAAGGTTATGTCTCGCTCTGGAGGAGTCCGAATCTGGCAAATGCGTTTCGACGTGTCGTGCAAACAGCTGTGTACGGGAAATATCGCCACCAGTGAATTCTGTCGACAGCCGCTGACACTCTGCCCAGCGGCATCTGTATGTAGTCTTGTCCGCAGATCGAAAGTCGAGTGTCGCAAAAGTACTTGAGCCTACACCATTGGTCAAGCCGTTGACAGGTGTTGACGTTGATCGTGCTGGTGTCTTGGAGTCCACATCCATTTTATCGGTGTTGCCAGTGACATCCTTTCTGGGTATCTGCAAATGATGCGTCAAAATATGCCCAAGTATGTCGTCACCAGATCTGAACCACTCAGCGCATTCAGCTTCTCGTGTTGTTGGAGCTGAAGTGAGGCCTGTGACTGGATCTCTGGTGCCCTCCACAGGAATGGTCATCTTCCAATGACATCGAAGTAATTCCTTGCCCTTATCCGTGCCCTTGGACCCTGCAAGTATCCCAGTGTCCACAGGTACTTTTCGTGACCTGATCCCTTTGATCACATACTTGTTTGAACCAGCGACCTGTGCAGTAGCTCCCGGAAACGTGGTACTGACATTCTTAATGAAATCTCCTGCGATAAGATGCGGATGTGTGGCGTGGTAAGGCGCGAAAGTGCCTTGATATGCTTGCCACAGAGAGATTTGGGTCATTTCCGCGTTCGAGTCCGCCACAAAGCACATTCTGAGCCACTCAGAGGATCGTTCAGGCTCTTCGAGCTTGAGAAGACTCTCCACCAAGCTCTTGGAGAGACGTGGCACAGGTGGAACAGTGTCCTCCACCTCTCGACGTCTTGGTGGTCGCTGTTCCCTATACTCCTTGGCGTTGAACAAGACAAGTCGACTGAGTTGACGGCCGAGCGCTTCGGCGTCCACAGCACGGAGGAGAATTTCAACGTTGTCCCCGATGGATGTGAACTGTCCAAGAAAATCCAGAGCTGCGGATCTGAGCTCCTCATCGTCAATCAATAGGTATTGCTGAGTGGCACGGAGAAGGGCCACCGGAATGTCATCAAGCCGTTTGGGGGCTGGATGTGTCATTGCTATTCTGCTAAGCGTCCTTAATGCTGTAGCGATCGAGCCACGATCAGAGCGAAGCACTTGCTGCAGCAGGCCTTGGTACACGGCATCTTGAGAACCAATATCGATGTACTTTAGCACTTGCTCGGCGACGTCCAGAACATAATGTCGCATTTCGGTAACGCTTGCATGCTCTGGCAGGTTCAGAACGACTGCGATCAGATCCTGGACCAAAGGTAATCTTGACAGGTATGCAGCGTTCTCTTCCTGCAGGGCCATATTTCTCATGACAAGTGCGGATTCTGTGATGCGATTCATCTGCGCGATGAACTCGAAGCCGAGAACTGAATCGTCGGATATGATCGGAATTCGTGACTTCAGCTTTTGAAGAATGTCCGGCGTTCCATCCAGACCATTGAGTGTCTCGTCATCTCCTGCAAAGAACTCCTCGTCGTACATGACGTCCCAATCGATATCGTAGAAGAGACTGGTCACCTGCAAGCCCTTTTTCACGAGGGCGTCTGCAAGACCAGGAAACTGCTCGAAGCGGTATCTGTCGCCACGTTCGTGACTGATCTTCACCAAATGATGCAGCGCATATTGCTCCTCGTCCGGAATACCGCTCTGCAGAGCTAATTGGGCGCGCACGTAGATATTGGGTCCAATAAAGCCAGTGCCGGGAAGCATGATATTCTTGTACTTCTTTGCCAATGGCCCTGCAGTGGCCTCCAATTTTCTCTTCCTTTCATTGCGATAGAAGTCGGGATTGTTAGCAGGCGTGATGACAGGCTTAAGTGACAGTGGGTATGCTTGCGAAGGCTCGTAGGAGGCAAGTGTCGATGATGTGCCGTTGGTCAAAGATGACGCATTGACGACTCCGTTCATGGCAGCGGGAGTGGGCGAGTTGTGCGAGACATGATTCTGCACTCTGGTCTGCCGACTCGAGCCCACCTCAGGCTGGAAAAGAAGGCGCTGTGGGGGCTGTTGTCGCAATCCTCTCGTGGATCGAGCGTTAGCGCTGCCAGGCTCCTCGAGGATTTCCGGCTTGACTTCTTTCGGTGTTTTCTGCTCAGGACTGGCATCACTCCCATCACCGTTTAGCTCTTCGCGCGGCTTCGGCCTTTCGAAGTTCTCCAGGGTTCTGGTCATCACGTTTCCACCCTTCGCAGTCACGTACTCCAGGATCTCCTTCGGCGGAGGCTCCTGTTTCCAATGCGTGCTGATCTCGTACGCGCACAAGTTCTTGTAGTAGACGTTCTTGATCTGGAAAGCCTGGGCGGCAGTGTACTGATTCTTGCCGATGAATTCTTCAGCCAGCCTCCTCCACATCAACGGTTTCGCTTTGGTATCCGAGCACAGATCATAGCCGCCTTCTTCAACGACGCGGTTGTAGAGTTTGAAGAGGTCCACGTGTCGGAGGCCGATTTTTGGTTCTGGATCGAGGAGCGTGCTAGAGAGGGATGATTGTTAGTCTAGCCTTCACTTTGGCCTTTGGCGCGCATGGCGTGCATGCGCGTCATTTCATTTCACATGATCCATACCCGCGCTTCTCATGATACTCTTCCAACTTCTTCATGAATTCATTGTGCTCGTCGGTGCGCTCGATCGATTGTCCGCGTTTGGGCGCCATGCTAGACAGAGGTCGGCGCGCGGCAGAAGAGCCGCAGACTTTGCCTTACACAGAAGCGGCAAGGAGAATCGCGTCGTTGTCGGCATTCATTCGCGCATACGATTGGGGTCATAAAGGGTCTGGTATGGTCTGGTATGGTATGGTTCCTCCAAGAAGGCCTGGTATAGCGCGGTCGTCGCCGTCGTGGAGAACACTTCCATCTCGTGTCGCTAGCGCAGAAAGTAGCGCCTTCCCGCCCTGCAGCTTCTGGGGCTTGGCAGACACGGCTGCGCGGAGGTGGGTCCGATGCTCGCTCGCAGCTTCCCGAGTTCTACTCCAGGCATGGACTTCTGAAATACATCTCAGCTCACAACGCAACAACGCAATATGATGCAGCACTGACACGCGCCATTGCTCAGCTCGTACAGAGCTTATTGATCATCGACTAACGGCACAGCACTAACGAGTGTGAACCACCATGGCGGACAACGACATTGACATTTGTTTCCCTGTTATCAAGTTCTCTCATGCAACGGGCCTGGTCGACAACCAGATCCCATGGCATCACATAAGCGGCAAGAAGCTCGACCTTCTCCTTCGAGGCAGCAGCAGTGTCGGACGCTCACTTACTCTGAGAGTCATACAAGGCACGACGGACTTGGTACGAGGCAGGACCTCCTTGCATCGAGTCTTACGAGACTAACAAAGACTAGGAGCACGTCGATATCGGCAGTTACATCGACGCAGCTCTTGAGGTGCGTCGGCAGGGGGGCAACTCTCTGGCGCTCGAGCAACTCCCGATCTTTGGCATCACGAAGGAGTCTCTGTTCGCCATACGCTATAACGTCAATGGGGAGGTGTGTGATTCTCTGCTCCAAACTGTGAGACATGTCTGACGTGTGCCACAGCCTCGCCGTGTGCAGTTACGACTGGAGGACGTTGAGCAGTGCAGGCACGTTGTCCAGGTTTTGGAGCATCGAGGACTGATGTATCAAGAACAACGACCTAGGACTGCACGACCAGGAACAGCAACGAGTAGACCGGGCACAGCGTATTCGGATGATCGGCCATCAACAGCTCAGGTGAGCTCTCCACATTTCGAACCGCCACCGCCTCAGAAAGCAAATCAACGACCACGAGAAGCCTTCAGCTACGTTCCAAGCAAGTCTTCAATCGATGCGCGACTTGTCATGCACAGCCATAACGTCCCGCGCCCGATTAGACCTTACCAAGTACCACAACCTCCCTTGTTTCCACGAGAAGAGGCCACTGTCTCCCGAGAACCAAAGATCTCTGCTCCAACAACTGCTGAAGTCTACGGGACCAGTCCGGCGCCGTACAAAGCCCCTGGACCACATACGTTTCAGCCGACCACTGTAACTGATGCAATCGGTGCAAACTGGCGTCTCCAGACAGTCTCCGCTACTCACTCACAAGAGGAGCAATCGAGGACCTTCGAACAGCCTGCTGCTACTTCCAGTTCCGATCCCGGCCTGCCCCCTCGGAGTGCAGACCCAGCTCACTCGCAGCACCCCTCATCTACTGAGAATCATGTTCCGCCGCCCTGGTCGTCTGATCCCCCAGAGTCTCGTCCAGTGACTGCGTTGTCAACGACTTCAGTCGCTGAGCTCTTGGAACAGCAGATCCCGCCACGGCGAGAACTGCCCTTCAAACGTCCAGCAAGCAGCAGCAACAGCGATATTAGCTCACGACCAGGAAGCTCAGCACTGACATTGCCTCCTCTGAAACGAGCGAGAGCCGAAAAGAATAGTTCTACGCTGCCCGGTAGGCCAGATACCGCGTTGAAGAAAGTCAATAAACCAATGACCAATCAAAGCGTTCGTCCTGCTACGACTTCCTCGTTGTCAACTACAGCAAAGAGCGTGAGAGGCGCTGCTCAGCAGCTTGATACGGAGACCAGTCCTGCGAGCCCAGAAGTTCCGACTCAACCAAGTGCTGTGAGGGCCACTCCAATGGACGAACTGCTCTACGATAAGCGCACTCTGTCCATTCGAAAGGACCACACGACAATACCACGTGTCGGAAGCATCACGGACGCGCCTCATGAGATCGTATCACCACCTGGCAGTGCCATCTCGCGAGTTCAGGACACTGCACCAGGCCAGACCACATCAGCTAGCACGTTTGTCAATTCTCAGGATCAGAGCTTGAACCGCGCGTACGCTGCTCTGAGTGCCTCGGCAGTTCCGAATAACGAGACATCTTTGGAACAGTACGAGGCGCAAAGCCTTGAAGACCGCAAAGCCGTTCTGGACAAGTTCATGATGGACATGCTCGAAAACCCGGCCTTCACAACGCTTTGCGAAGATGTCGAGAACTGCTGGCGAAGAATCGCTCTCGGTTTTTGATTCATGTAAAGGAAGGTTCCGATCTGTTTCGCTTCGTCGATTTAGCTCTTGCGGCATTGATTTTTGGAAGTCATGGAGGGACCTCTGCACACCATTTGCTTGATCTCCGCGGAATGTACAGCAGCATATAGCATATAGTTCTATCGTTCGTAACATCGTAATTCATCTTCGCTTTAATACTCGTCCCCTCCCGATGCCTCTGGGCTTGGTGGCAGCTCGAGAACAGAAACATCAACCTCAGCTTCTCGTAACTTCTCAACTTCCCGATGATCCAATCCTATCGCGCCACCAGGATGATTCTTTGTAAATACCTCATGTGTCTTATCCCGATGCATCTCATCACCAATAGTCAAAATCAACATATCCGCCACAGCCAAAGCGACAGTAGTACTCGTCGTCGGCGCCTTGACACCGAACGTACTCTCCTCACTCTCATGAATCGAAGCAGGAAGCAAAATCCCATCATCAGCTCCCTGAAGCAACAAACAATCCTCCTTCCGTCTCTGCGAACTCATCGCCATCAACTTGATATTCGACGAAATATGAGGCAACAAATTCAACAGCTCGGGCGTCTTGCCACTGAAAGAAACAAACAACAACACATCCTGATTCCTCAAATCTCCTAAATCGCCATGTGCTGCTTCACAAGCATGCATGAACGAAGCTGGAATTCCTAGAGATTTTGCCGTAGCAACGAGTTTTTGGGCGATGTATGCGGATTTCCCTACGCCGCATACGACCAATTTGCCGCCGGCTTTTTGGGCATTGAGCACTGCTGAGACGGCGGAAGAGAGACCTTGTCGGGCGAGTGAGTCTGAGTCGTAGATTTGGTGGATGTTGGATAAGGCTTCTGCTTCGACGCGGAGGACGTCGAGGGCTTTGTTGAGGATGTTTTTACTACTACTGCTCGATTTCTCTTTCTCATTGCTGGGAGAGATTGGGGTTACGAATCCAGAACCCGAGCCTTTTGAGCCTGAGACGCGACGGCGTTTTGATGGGCGTGGGGAGTCCATGTTAGTCATGTTGTATGAGGATCCAAGATGTGTGAAGGAGTAGGGAGAAGAATGAGGAATAGAGAACTGAAAGATCTAGATGTGAGTCTACTACGTAGTCGAACTGTAGCGCAACCCTGCTTCGGGGCAAGTGCCGTCCCGATTTGGAATCGTCGGCGCTTGGCGCGAACGCCCGTTTACACCGGCCGCTGCCTCCCTCCTCCCTTCCTGTTTCTTGTATATCTTTTTAGAAATTGGGTGAAGGTTAGTTTCGCGCTGCTTACCTTATCAGACGAGACAGGACTAATCATATCGAGAGTTCGATTGCTTTCATGTCTGCCGAGCTCACCGAACCTGCATTTGCGCTTATTACGCCGCTATTTCTGTTATGAATAGGCTTTCGGGTTCTTGCTTCGGGATATTGTTCGCACTGAGAGCAGAGAAATCAAGAATGACGAGTCCCCTCCTCGCACGACTCGAGCATCGAAATGCCGACTACCTCACATGGCATCCAGCAAAACCAACGAAAACCTTGATCGGTAGCTTCCGGAAATCTTGACCCCATTAACTCACGTCAACCTCACGTAAGATACTCAGCGAGACGGCGAATGTTCAGACTTCGACTTCGGAGACCAAGGGAGGGGAAAACTGAGAGTTCCAGCAGCATTGTAAGCAGAACTGACGTGAAATCTCGTCCTCTACATCGCTCTGATACCGAGGTGATCGTAGAAAGCATCGGTTCGTGGCGGCCGGCCTAAAAATCTGACCAACATGTCCATCTCATCTTCGCTACCACCTTTCTCGAGTATTTCACGTCGGTAACGGAGTCCTTGCCTTGCATTCATGGGATCTTCCTTGAAAGCAGAGACGAATTGGTCTTTGGCATATACTTGCGAGCTGGAGTTGGCGATCAGCGGGCCTGCGTGGGCGTGTGAACATATTGTAGGGCATAATTTACCTGAGGTAGGCATAGTATCCAGCATCGTATCCCTGAAAAAGTGAGCCAAATGTCGCTTGTCCATAAGTTTGGCAATTCTCCCCTTCTTCTTCTGGTCTGTCGAAACCAAACATTTCTCGGCTAAGACTGTTCCACAGAAATGTAGTGTCCATCATCGCAGCCTCCTCTGCGGTCTTCGGCTGATGGATTGTCATATCGAAAATGCTTCTGTGAACGCTACCAAGGTAGAACGTAGCCTTTCCAGCTTCTTCAGCCTTCAAGAGTCCGGTGATGAGTTCGTCAGGTATCTTTTCTGCTACAGCTGCAAGACCTTGTCCGATCTTCTGCTGCTGTTTCCATGACTCATGATATTCAGGACTCAAGCTTGAGTAGTGCTGACTCAGATGTTTCAATATCGAGGGAACCCAGCACCAATTTTCCAACATTTGACTTGGAGACTCGTTAAAGTCTTGAGCCGTCTCAGGCCCATGGAATCGGGCGTATTGTGTTCGGGAGACTAGATCATGGATAGCATGGCCAAGCTCATGAAAGAGGAGCCAGAGATCGCGGTGCTTCAGAAGACTTGGTTTGTTCTGCGTCGGTGGTGGAAAATTGCAAACGATCGCAGTAACAGGATATCGGCGAGTTCCATCCTTAGTGGAGAAGCCCTAGCATATTCAATATCACAAAACTTACGAGACAGCGGCAACCAACTTACAGGCTGTACCGGGAAGTCAGCCATATGGCCATATTTGCCAGGACGGGGGTGAAGATCCATGTACAAGTATCCTAGAAAGCCAACGCTCTCGTTTTCCGAGATGGCTTGGTTCGAAGCCGTATACATACGAACATCACGGTGCCAGACAAGGTGTTCCGCTTCTTCGTTAGGAATCAACACAAATTCCATTGCAAAAATATGCGCAAAAATTCCTAGCATGCGTTCGATAATGACGTCTAGTGGGAAATATTCCGCAATCCTCTCCTGATCGATGGCGAAGTCTTGCTCATGCATTATACGTGAGTAGTACGAATAGTCCCAGCTGAAGAACTTGGTAGCCTCTGGAGTAGCGGATTGATGTATGGCTTTCAAACGTTTCAATCTCGAAAGCTCCAAGCGAGCTCGAGGGACAAGTTGACGGCGCAGGTCCTCAAGAAAATCGTTGGTCTTGTCCACTTACTTTTGCATCTTACCTTGAAGCTGAAGATGAGCGTGGTTGTTATATCCAAGTAGTCTTGCCGCCTTGTCCCGTAAGACGATCACCTTCTCAAGCAAATCAACGTTAGCAGCACATCGGGTTGCGGTTGCATAATGCAGCCTTCGTCTTGTAGCACCATCGCTTGCGTGCGACAACACTCGGTATGAGTCTAGAAGAGTGAGACGCCGAGAGTCAGAATTCGAACCAGTACCACGCTCCAGATCATTGAGTATCGTTGAGGGAAGACCAGCAAGGCTCTCCTCCGGCAGCCAAATTTCGAACCTTTCCTCGCCAAGGTTTCTCTCAAAGTCAGCAGCAAGAGCAGCAATATCCAGCCTGGTTTGACGTAGTATCGCCCGCTCGTGGTCCGACAGTAGAGCGCCATTCCGAGCAAGCAGCGATATCTTCTTACTAAGGGCTCGATGGGACTCGGAATTTAGCATTTTATCCGACACCGCCACTAGAAGATCATACAATTTCACATCCGTTGTGCTCTCCGCCTTGAATTCCGCGAAGAGTGACTGTGCATCGCGAGATGCTTGCCTGACACTGTCATCGGTGGATACATGTTGGAGGAATTCGAGTTTCTGCTGCTCCGCCAGTCGCAAATTCTCCTCTTGCAAGAGCGGCAGAAGCGTGTTACAGAATGTTGCAGTGCCGGGTGTGACCGATGTGGTAACAATGTCGCGTGTCGCACGAGCGCGTTGGAGGAGTCGCTGGGCATCCTCAAGAATAGAGTCGCGGGTATCTTTGAAGGTAGGTGGCAGTTGAGGTAGTTGTGATAGAAGCTGTGCAACGTGAGCCATTGCGTTCACTTTTGCTTAGCGAGCACAACCAGATTCACGTTGCAGTAGTTAGCTAAAAGACAAAATGGCGGGAAAATAGGTTATTAACCGAGAAGAGATGATATCTCGTTAGGGGGGCTCGACAAGCTCACCGTGGAAGCTCCGATACCTAGCAGATGAGAACGTGTCATAGATTATGCTTAGGGATGGATAGGATTCTCGGCATCGCTTACGATCCGGGAAAGACAGACAGAATAGCAAGGAGCTTGGACGACAAACGAGCACGCAAGCTGGACACGTTCCGAGGCTAACGAAACAGTGGTTGGAAAGTGTTGAGATAGCACAATCAAGGTTCTTCGTACATGTACTGAAATTGGATAAGGTTTGTGGAGCTTGGGAACTTCTGGCGATCATATTCGATATCGAGCGATGTCACCGATGTAGTGTCATCGGTACAAGGCTGATATTCAGAAGCTACAGCAGGCCATGCTCTGTATCATTGGAGGCAGCAGCTCGGCATGACAGTCGATGCTTTTACAACGGCTTCACGCCCTTGTGGATGGCAGCTATGCCCATGCTCAAGTTCTCCCATGCAGCATCTGTAATGACACCATCACTCTGCTGTCCTGGTATCAAAAATCCAGCATCCTGTATCATCTTTGCCCATTCCGGCTGAGAAGGAAAATTCTCAATACTCTCCACCAGGTACTGATAGCTGTCTCTGTCCGCTGCAACGATCTGGCCGATGAGCGGTATAGCACTGAATGACCACCTCTTGTATAAGCCGTTCAGCAGAGGATTCGAAAGCTGAGGCGCGAACTCGAGACATGCGAAGACGCCACCGGGCTTAAGTACCCGAAAGGCCTCGCTCAATGCCTTATCCTTGTGTGTGAAATTTCGGATACCGAATGCTACTGTGTATAGGTCGATGCTATTGCTTTCGATCGTGTTGAGGTCTTCGGCGTTGGCTTCGAGATAGTCGACTCTGCCGGCAGCCTGATAAGGTGTCGCAGCTAATCGTTTCCGACCTTCGTTCAGCATGTCAGGATTGATATCAGAGACCGTCACATGTGTGGTGTTGTCGCCATTGACGTTCGTTGCATGATCGAGCATGCGGATCGCAATATCCCCACTACCACCAGCAATGTCCAGTATTCTCTGACCGCGCGGCTCTTTCTGTAGTGACGAGTATCGCACTCCTGGGTTCAGATTTCGTACGAAGTGATCTTTCCATAATCGGTGAATGCCCAAAGACATGAAATCGTTCATTGCATCATAGTTGCTAGCCACTGAGGAGAAAACAGCACCCACTGGATACAGTCAGTCAAGGGCGTAATGCGTAAATTTGATAGGAAACACACCTCTTGATGCCTTAACGGATTCTGCCACAGTCTCGAAGCCAAAATGTGTCGTTTTATCGTTCTGAGGCGGTTGCTGTGGCTGCTGTTGCGAGAGCCTTGGAGCAGAGACAAACGCTCGCCGACATTCCGTACAGACCCAGCCTTGGGGAGCGGCTAATCGTATTCGTTTGGCGGCGCGAGGTACTGAAGAAGACATGATGACAGACAGTGTCGAGATGGATGCTGCAACGTGCATGTGAAAGCTTCATCGCCGCGCGAGACGAACTTCTGGGATTTGCTTGTGGCGCTCGCATCAGCCACTGCCGCAGAGCCGCTTGTTCCTGAACATGGTGGCACGGCAGCTTTCCTTGAACCGCGACAAAGCGCTCTCTTGTTTCTGTAGGACCATGATACTTCGTCTTCGTGAAAATCGCACAATGCAACGTATGCCACAATGAAGCGATCAATAGCAGTCGCAGAGCGGTCTCTGCGTACTTCGCATGCCTTTCGTGGAGCACGACCGGGATCGATAGTTCTATGTACGAGCTGTCAGCGGAGATGGAGCTCGGTATCTCAAAGGCCAGGTTCAGATCGGTAAGGATATGCAGCACATTAGGGCGTGAAGCGGTGTCTGAGTATTGGTCACAGAGTACAATTCCCGGGCGCGGTCAACTCTCGCTTTACGACAGACCTGAAGTTCGCCCGAGCAACTGAGGAAGATGCTATGCCAACGTTTCGCGTTCTGGACCAAGAGGGAAAGCTGGTGGATAAGAATCGTGAAGAGCCAGACATTAGCGATGAAGAAGTACTGCGACTATACAAGGACATGGTCAGCGTATCAATCATGGACCTGATCATGTTCGATGCTCAACGGCAAGGCCGCATCAGCTTTTATATGGTATCTGCTGGTGAGGAAGGCATTGCTGTTGGCAGTGCGAGCTCCTTGAATCCTCGAGATCCAATATTTGCGCAGTACCGTGAGAGTGGCATATTTCAATACCGAGGATTCACTCTGGATGACTTTATGGCACAGCTGTTCGCGACAAAGGACGATACAGGAAAGGCACGCAATATGCCAGTGCACTATGGCAGTAGGAAGTTCAATGTCCACACAATCAGTAGTCCGCTCGCAACTCAGATCCCACATGCCTCGGGGGCGGCGTATGCGATGAAGATGCAGAACCAGCAGAACCCGACAGAAGATCCTCGGGTGGTCGCCTGCTATTTTGGTGAGGGTGCTGCGTCTGAGGGTGACTTCCATGCTGCGCTGAACATAGCTGCGACGAGAGGCTGTCCAGTCTTGTTCATCTGTCGAAACAATGGGTATGCGATCAGCACACCCACTTTGGAGCAGTATCGTGGAGACGGAATTGCTTCTCGGGGTGTTGGATATGGCATTGACACCGTTCGTGTTGACGGAAATGATATCTTGGCCGTTCGCGAGGTTACCAAGAAAGCCCGGGACCTGGCACTCAAAGATGGTGGTCGGCCTGTACTCATCGAGGCCATGAGTTATCGAGTGTCTCACCACAGCACGTCTGATGACTCTTTCGCATATCGCGCTAAGGTGGAGGTGGAAGATTGGAAGCGAAGAGATAATCCGATCACTCGTCTTCGCAAATGGATGGAAGGCAAGGGCCTCTGGAATGAGGAGAAGGAGAAAGAGCTGCGAAGTGACTTGCGGAAGCAGATATTGACGGCGTATCGCAAAGCCGAAAAGGAGAAGAAGCCGGCCCTCTCTGGCTTGATGAGCAATGTATATGCCGAACCGACCGAGGAGCAAATCGAGCAGATGGCTGCGCTGAGAAAAGTCATCCAAAATTACCCCAACGAGTATGATGTTTCGGAGTTCGATGGCGGGCTCGATGGACTCACTTTCGACAAGAAATGAAAAGATAGCTTGAGCCAGAATTGATGACCGCTCCGCAACTCACTTCAATTAGAAGCTGCCGAGAACAACCTGGCGAGCATTGATAGCGTCTCCTGAGCGGGTCATGCGCTTGTTTGAGGTCGTGTGTCTCGCTGATACGCTCACTTCTCAGTTCAGATCTCCTAATCCGAGCGGGTCGACTGTGCCCAGAAATTCGCCTGTCTTAGCACCCTCTTCGTGTTGGCGTAGAAGCTCATCGATATCAACTCGACCGGAGGCGAGGTACCGCTCGCTCACACCGACGTTCACGCGCTGAGCAAGCAGACTCTTTAGCTCAGCTTTCAAAGCGCCCAACTCAGCTCGAGTCAAACCGCGAGCCTCCCGTTCCTTCTTCTTTCTGCCACTGCCCCGGCCGCGCTTGCCTTTCTCTTGCTCCGCGAATTCTTCACTGTCATACTCAACTCCGAGCTCTTCGGCCCAGGAGCGCATGGTATCGTCTTCCTTGTGCGACTTTTCCTTGGCTATAGTGGCATCTGCCAGCTTCTTTGCCAGCGTAAGTCGTTCTTTTAGTCTTGTTACTATCCGACGATCGATGTCTAGGGTCCGCATATAGTAGCCTTGCTTTCTGTCTGGAGCAGCTGACTGAGCGTGTACTTTTGCTACCAGTCGCCGGACACCCGCAACTTCCTCAGGTCCACAAATGAGGATAGAAGAGCCCTGCTGTCCAGCGCGAGCCGTTCTTCCTGAGCGATGAACATATGTATCAGCCGTCCTCGGCAAATGATAGTGCACCACCAAGTCAACATTGGAAATGTCAAGACCTCTGGCTGCAACGTCGGTGGCGATGAGAACGACTTTCTCCTTGTTCTGGCTGAATCTCTCGACGCTCCGTAGACGAGCCTTTTGTGGCATGCCGGAGTGGAGCGCAAGAGCATTGACGTTCAGATTCTGCAGAAGCGGCGCAATGCGGCGAACAGCGCTGATCGAGTTTGTGAAGACCTAGAAGTGCACAATGTCAGCAGATGGTTCCAGAGCAGATGGATGTCGTCACTCCGAAAACAACCCGTCGCACGATGTTGCGGTGAACGACATGAGGGCCGTCGAAGGAGCCACGCAGCAGAGGTATTATACGTACCATGGCTCGCTTGGAAGAGGACAGAAGAAGCAGAGTATAGAGATACAGATCCTTCTCCGTGCCAGAACACTCTATCAGACCCTCTTTTAGACCAGTCGCAAGCTGATTCACAGGATTGACATCGATGAATTTCGGAGTTTCTTCCTTGAAATTCAGCTTCGACATTAGATATTCCATAGATTCCTTGTTGCTGAGTAGATTGCTTTTGTAGCTGATTTTGCCGACCAGCTTCTTCTGCAGACCTCGGTCAAATGTCGCCGAGAATACCAATGTTTGTCGCTCTTTCTTCGTGGCGTGGCCCTGCACGACTTTCGCACCCTCAGTAGGCTCTAACTCCTCCTCTCCTTCGCCTTGATCTTCACGATCCAGGGCGTTCAAGATCTCTTCCACTTCCTTGAAATGCCCCTCACTGAGGAGCCGATCAGCCTCGTCGACTACTAAGAAGTCGATCTGCTTTAGAGCTGCGGCAACACCCTTGCCAGACCCGATGACCTCCCACAGACGACCAGGAGTTCCAATCACCACGTCCGCATCTTTCAGAAGCCTTTGTTGCTTTTGTAGTGACAGGCCTCCTGTCAGAGTGGCTATTGTTGGCTTCTTGGCATCCAGACCATCGAACAAAGCAGCCAGATGGTTGTTCAATTGATGTGCCAGCTCTCGAGTCGGTGATAGAATGAGCGCTATCGGTGTGCTTTGTTCCAGCTTCTCTCGCTCGGGGATCTTTTCCAGGAATCGTTCCAGTATCGGTATACCAAATGCCAGGGTCTTGCCGGACCCAGTAGAAGCTTTCCCTATCACATCATGCCCTGCAAAGACCTCAGGAATTGTAGCTTCCTGGATCGGCGTAGGTTTCGAGAACTTCAGCTTCGACAATGAGGCCATGGTATCTGGGGAAAGTCTGAGTGGCATCCATGCGGAGACATCGATATCAGCTGCATCTTCATTCGCTGCCAGGAGCGCAAATGCGCTAGTTGAGTTGTCATTGATTTGAGTGGCCTGCTTCTTTGTGGTCTTCGCCTTCGATGGTTGTTTCTGTTTGGCGCTCTTCGATGCGGGCTTTTCTGGGCCATCGTCTTCGAATCCGGACCAGGAGTCAGCGTCGTTATCGGCGGAAGCCATGTCTTCAGTTGAGGTAGCGTGATCCCCTTTTGACCACAATGAGACCTGTCCTGTTGCCTCGTCTCTCATGACTTCGACATGATCAATTTCCTCAAGCCCAAAGAATCCTTCATAGTCGTCCATGCGATCCGGCAATGATACGGCTTTCCATGGCAGAGAGTCGGCCTTGACAATGCGAGGCTTCCTACTGGGCTGCTCCGCATCATCGTCCAGCTTCTGTCGCTTTCTTGCCTTCATGGCCGCCACCTATCGAAGTCAGCGGAACTCGGAAATATCAATAACACCGCTCGACTGAACAGCAGAGTTGAGCGCACCTTTGGCGGCAGCGACCTCTTCTTCCCGACGTCTTTACTCATTTTACTTGCCGATGAGTTATGTCAGCGCTGCAAGACGCGGCGGGCAACAAAATATTTCGAGGTCAAACTTGGAAAAGCTAAGTAAGCACAGACCAGCTCAGCCACGTGGCTGATGAAGTAGAAGTCTTCCCCACCTGCCGCACACTCCCGCCTGCCGCACAGCCGCACACTATTTAGCACTACAGCGTCTTCACGCATCGGAAGGCTATCAATTTCTCCCCATTTTGGGCTAGCAAGGGTTTAGGCCAATTGAAATCTCGGCTTGACTGTTAAGCGTAAAGAGAATAGCCTTCCGATGCGTGAAGACGCTGTATATCTTCAATACGGTCGCATTTACGCAATATTGGACGGATTGTCGTCATTGTTAGTGCATATGAAAGCGCTAAATGCGCTCTTTCATCTAATATAGAGATTATGTTCTATATCGTAGTAGTAGTTACGTACTACGTAAAGCCCTACTAGAAGCCGAACTATTAGCTTTCTTAGTTAGAGTAAGCACTATGTCTTACTTAGGCGGTTGTTCGAAGATAACACGCCGGAGAGGGTTCTTAGCCTTCTTAACACTCTCCTATAGGTTATTATTAAGCTGTCTTGTAGCCTAATTATTCACCTTCTTTATCTCCTTTTCATATGCTTCCTTAGTAAGCCTAGCCTTCTTTTCTTTAGCTTCTAACTACCGCTAAGTAGCTTTTAGTTGTTTAATACTAAGTGCGTGTTACTTCTTAAGTACCTTCTATACCTTCTCGTCTTATTTACGAGCCGCTTCTACCTCCTTCTATTACTACCTCTCTTACTATATCTCTCTAGCCCTCTATAGCTTAGAAGGACTATAGAAAGTAGAAGTAGAGCCTTCTTCTACCCTTACTTATTTAAAGAGCTTCTTACCTCGTTTACGGCGCTTCTACTTATTATATAGTACCTATCTTAAACTATTAACTTAAGTAAGAAGTAATAAATTCTTAGCCGCTAAGGTGCTAACCTTACTACGTAGGCCTAGTACCTTCTTAGTGTCCTTATACCTTACCTTACTACGGATTAACGTACTAATCTTCCGCTAATCTTATGTAGTAAGTAAGCTACTCGTAGAGGGCCTAGAAGCTATAGAAGGGCGTAAGGACTCCTTTAAACCGTTGCGTAGCTTCGGTAGTAGTAGCTTAGATAGGATAACTTATAGATTAAAAGGATTAATGCCTATCTTCGAGAACGTAGAGTCTATGTTGTAAGGTGTTAATACTAGTATCTAGGCTTGCTAGAATAGTATAAAGAAGGCTCTCTTAGTAATGCCTTATATAGCTTATAACCTATAAAGATAGGCGTTTAAAGCGGTTAAATACTACGAGGTAAGAGGTACGAATATAGAGACATCTAGTAGCTATAACCGATAAGTTAAGTAAGGTAGATACACGCCTACTAATATCTTACGTTTAAGAGCCTAGTTAATAAACTTTATAGTTAGATAAGAGCTATGTCTATTAACCATAAGAAGCCTCTAGTCGCGGCCATTACGAGCCTTTTTTTTAGTATAGCGATCGTATACTTTAGTTAACTATTTAAAGCCGAGTTTATCTAAGGTCTAGCTAGTTAGAGAGGTTATAAAGAAGGCTATATACTTATCTAGGTCTACGTCTTCTACCTAAGTGTCTTAAAGATTGCTAGGTTAAGCCTTATAGATTAGTGTAGGTAGAAGGGTAGTAAGGTCCGCACAAATGGCTATAATATACGTTATCTACTCCCTATTACTATCCTATAGGTGCCCTATAAGTTGTCCCTTCTTTATAGTATGCTTTAAGAAGTATCTTAATGCCTTGTTTAAGACCCTAATTATAAAGCCCTTCTCATCTATATTTATAATGTTCTTTAGCTTAATTTCATACTTCTAAATAGCTACTTATAGCTTCTCGAAGTACTAAGTATAGGAGATATAACTATCCGCCTTCTTACGTGCCTTATCTAAGTTGCTAATATATCCTAAATCTAAGTATTCTTTCTAGCGGTGTTTAAAGCGAGTAGGCTAGTTCTTTCTAGGCATTATGCTATAGATCTCGTAGGCGAAATTACGAGTTATTACTACGGTAGGAGGGAGGGCTATCTCTATAAGAAGATTAATGTAATTATATAGTATTTGTTCTTATTAGGGAGTAAGTAGTTGCTATTCTTCGTACTACTACTTCTTAGTTCTAGCTTTGCTATTCTATAGCTTACTTAACTTCGTACGCTTAACGGAATACTTTCTTATAGTAGTAGAAATATTCGGCTTCTTCTACTCTTTTAAATTAGCTATCGCACGTTTATATTACTCGTCTATGTCCATAGTTATAGTCGTTAGAAGATAGAGGGTCGAATTTCGAAAAAGCTAAATCGAGGTGTGCGGTAGGCGGGAGTGTGCGGCAGGTGGGGAAGACTTCTAAGTCTTGCTGCCTTGCTGCCTTACAACGCCCTTTCGAATCCTCGCGTGAGCAAGAGCAGGTGCAATATTGGGTCATGCTCTCGAAGCACACGGCCGAGTCACAATGACCGGTCCCGATGGCTTCGAAGTGCTTGGTCTGTTATACATGGATACAGCTTGCATGCCAAGAATACCACCGGATCTAGACATACCAAATGGCGTCAGAAGCTCTAGATAACGATGCCCAGACTGGCGACATGGTCCACGCCGCAATCGACGTTGAAGCACTCGTCTCTCGGTGGGTGACATCAATGCACATTACAAGCCTGGAGACTTACATCACAGTAGATATGTTGACCAGCTGCTGAACGGATGTAACGATTCAACATGTCAAGAACAGCTCTGCCACACTGGAAGGTTAAACACAAGCAACAAGCCAGTTCGGAAGTATACTTCAAGATCAGCAAGAGCAATTGCCTTGGCTATCTGCTCAGGACCTCAACCCCAAAGATTTCTGTGCTCGAATGATCCAAATGCATCAATTCGACCCACTTCAGCGATACAGGACGGAGAGCATGATGCCTCATCTCTATTGCAGTTGCTTTGTGAAACAGAGAGTATACGTATGGTAAGCTCCTTATGCGTTTCCAAGGCAGCGGAACTGCGCCCTCTCCATCACAACCTCGCCAAAGCGCTGCAGCACGCGGGTGGGAAATCTGCCATCGAACAGGGTATCCTTTTCTCGAACCCAAAGCTGGCGGAGCTCCTCATACCATGTGTCGACCATCTCATCGGGAAACTGCCAGCCCAACGTACTGCTGTGTGGGAGATGATTGACCACGACATAATCAGCAGAGGCCGTGCATTTCCACAAAAGGCTGAAACCCGACCAGCGGACGACAAGTACAACACCTGGTTGACAACACTTAACGTCCTGGACAATGAGCCATATCTACGCCTGCTTCAGTCTATCGTGAAGGTGATTGGCGTCCGCTTAGAGCTGGAGCACGGTGTGTACGTGGCTAGAGCTCGCATAGGCAGTGTCAAAGGAGCTGGACTCAACCCCAAGAATGGAATTGCCACCATATTCGCATCTGCCTTCGTCAGATCGCAGAACGGCAGCCCAAATGCAATCTATGCGCTGGTGGTTTGGTTGAAGAAGCTGTTTGCGCGGGAATGGGACTCAAAATCGACACTCTATGTTGGGTCAGTCTGCCATGGCGTTCTTGAGATCTTCACCGCTCTCAACACGATTCAGACCCAGGCCTCGAAGACTCGAGAGGATATTTTCACAATGCCATTAATCCGTGGGCGATTGACCGAAGTGGAACTAGTACATCCATATCTTGAGAGCATGTCGAGCGGAATAATCCCCCTTTGTCAGTATGCCCTCATTTTCCCGGCGGAGCAACTTTTCCTATTGTTCAGGACGGTCAATCATCTGACAATGAGGTATGTTGGACTTCAAAGATTCTGCCTATGGAACAATATCTCACAATCCTGGTCGCAGGCAAGCGCACTCTCAATCCGTAAAGGCCGTAGGCCTGCGCCAGAAGATCCAAAGCGGTGGAATCATGAATCTCAATAAGCTTCCATCACAGGTGCTACATTCTGAAGAACACTACTTTCTACTGAGTGTATCCAGAACAAATGTCTTGCAGGACACCTTCGATCAACTATGGCGACGCCGCAAATCAGAACTGCGCAGGCCCCTTCGTGTTCGTCTAGGCCAAACAGATGAGCTGGAGGTCGGCCACGATCTGGGAGGAGTCCAGATAGAGTTCTTCAATCTGGTGTGCAGAGAGATCCTCAATGGAGACCTACGTAAGATTAACGCACGGTGTTCTAGACTTGACAGCTGACAGTGATGCAGAGATGTTCACGACCGACCCAAAGACAGGTCTGAGCTACTTCCAGCCTTGCAGTCTTCAGCCCCTTCACATGTTCAATCTGTTTGGCGTGCTCTTCGCTTTGGCGGTCTATAATGGCATTACCTTGCCAATCAGATTACCTCGGATCTTTCACCACATTTTACTGTCGCCATCCAACCCACACGACGCAACAGCAGAATTAGGAATCGAAAGCCTGCAAGATGGATGGCCTACGATGGCAAGATCTCTCAAAAGCATTTTGCACGGAGAATTCTATGGTCTAGACTGTGAATTTCCTCTCGAGGCAAATGGCTTGCGACTCTCCGTCTTGCCACCAGAAAAGCACGAAGAAGGAAAGTGTTCTTCTGACCTAAAAGTTGTCGATGCGACTCCCATAATCCATCATAGATCATCAGTGCGGTCTTTCGATCAGACGCGTGCTACGCTAGGAACCAACTTTGACCAGGAAGAGTTCTCACAGGGCTTCCCAGGTTGGAATGTGACCAAAGCAGCTGAGGAACCGATGGCAGTAACGTCCGAGAATAAAAATGACTACGTGAAGACGTACGTCGACTGGCTCTGCTACAATTCAGTCCGCCCTCAATTTGAAGCATTCCGAAAAGGGTTCCACGACAGCCAACTCTTCCCCGAAGGAGCCTTGTCTGTACTGGGACCAAGCCTTCTCAAATCATACATCGAGGGCACCGACACTTTCGACCTCAACGACTTGAAAGCCGCTACACGGTACGATGGTTACGATGCCAAGTCGAAGTACATTCAGACATTCTGGAGAGTTGTGGGAGCCTGGCCCGAGGAGAAGCAGAAGCAGTTGCTGAAGTTTGTCACAGCGGCGGAGAGGATCCCGATCACAGGAGTCAAGAATCTGGTGTTCATCATCAAGAAGGCCAATGTGGAGAATCTAGAGAATCTGCCGACGAGCTCGACTTGTTTTGGGACTTTGATGTTACCTAGGTATGCAAGTGCGGACATTTTAAGGGATAAGCTGGGATTGGCGTTGAAGTTTGGTACGGAAGGGTTCGGGACTGGATAGAATAATGAGCACGATTAAGTGGTTTGAGAGATATGGAATGTCGACATGAGGACAAGACTAAAGCATCATTCTACATTGTCGATGGGTTCTGATCTGCTAGAGGCAACAGTCATGGTTCATGTATCATTTTCTCAAGAATGGCTGTCCTGAGTCATGGCTATTAGACATCTCCAAGCATCCTCGATCTGTTCCCTTTCCACCCAGATTAGAAGACGGTCGCTCCACCATCAATCACCATATCCGCCCCATTAATGTAACTCCCCGCCCTACTGGCAAGCAACACACACATGCCATCCAACTCCCCAACAGCACCCATCCTCCCCATCGGATTCCTGCTCGCCCAACTCGCCCTCGCCTCAGCAATATTCCCACCGCCCGCATTCAAAATCGTATCCATATACCCCGGACTAATCGAATTCACCCTTATCCCAAACACCGCCCACTCCGCTGCCAAAGACTTGACTAGCGCCACAATCGCAGCTTTGGAAACATTATATCCAACTTGCGGTTGCGGGTAATTAACTCTATGAGCAGAAATCGAAGCGGTGAGAGTAATACTCCCATTCGTGTTCTGTGCCTGCATTTGTTTCGCTGCTGCTTGAGCACACAAAAAGCTTCCAGTGGTATTGACGTCCAAAGTTTTCCGCCATTGTTCGGGTGTCATTTCTGTGGCGTGATGACAGCCTACGATGCCCGCGAAACAGAACATGTGGTCGAGAGAGCCTAGGGTTTGTACTACGGATCCAATTGCTTCGGCGATGGCTGCGGAATCGGTGACGTCGACTCCTATGCTGAAAATTCGGGTTTGCGGGAAGTCTTTTGCTAGTTCCACAATGCTGGTTTGAGAGGAGCGTAGGGTGGATTCCAAGTCCCAGAGACAGAGGCCTGAGGCGCCGTGTTCGAGGAGAGCGCGGGCTGCGCTTAGGCCGAGGGTTCCTGCGCCGCCGGTGACTGTGAGGAAAGTATGAGTATTGAGCCTGGGCTCATGGAAGTCATGATACTCACTGACAACGTTGCCTTCAACTGCGAATCGTGCCAAAGCTCGACCTTCGGCGTTAAGATAATGTGGCAGAGGAGCTGGTGGCCCAGTCATTGACGCTTCTGAGCCATCCTAGACTTGAGTCAGAATTGCTTAGATTTCTGTTGGAAACAGTGTCTTGCTTACAGAAAGCGTCATGAACGGCAGTGTTCTTGATGTGAGCTTGTCTCGATCCGACATCGTGGCTGCTTTTCCACACGTCTCGTGACACTCGTCTAACAAATGCTTCTTGACAGAATTCGATTGACTTTCTCTCCGAGATCTTTAATGTATGCAGTCAGACGTTGATGGTGGCGAAGAAAAAATGTAAGAGAGCTGTCCTGAAAAGGTAGGCTGTCGCCCTGGCCCATTGGTTCCACAAAGGAAAGTATCCCGACTGGCGAAGAGAGTCGCGAGCAGTGGAGTCTTCGCGGTGGAGTGGAGTGTCTAGGAACCCAAACTTGCAGATGCTGGTAGCCCTAGGATGGATGCAAATGTATGAACAGATACATTGGGCCTCGCTTCGAGCGTATTTTTGATCTGTATGTACAGGTATATCTCTACAGTGCTCAGAATGCTGCAACAAACCCCACTACTTCTTCTTCTCTTCCTCCTTTGGTGGCTCCGGCTTCGGTGTGGGAAGCTTGAACTGTAAAGCATCATCAGTATTGGGCAAGTCTCACACAGCTTCATGGGCTCCTTTCTTACTGTATCCGGCTTTCGGTCGTGTCCTGGTCCAACTTGTTCCCAAGCCGCACTGCCTCCCTCAAAGTTTCTGAATGCCTGTGTCAATTCTAACGGCTCCACAACTATTCGCTTCTTCTCCTCGTCGTATCTAATCTCCGTGTAACCCGTGAGCGGGAAGTCCTTCCGCAGTGGATGTCCGTCGAAGCCGTAGTCTGTCATAATTCGTCGCAGGTCTGGGTGGTCGACGAAGAAGACTCCAAACAAGTCGTACACTTCTCGCTCGTACCAATTGGCGCCGTCGTATAAGCTCGTGATCGATGGCACTGGTGTAGCCTCATCGGCGTAGGTCTTCACCCGGATTCGAGCATTGTGGCGGACGGAGAGCAAGTTGTAGACGACCTCGAATCGCTGGTCTCGCGTAGGATAGTCTACAGCAGTTATGTCGGCCACCATTGTAAACTCAGCGGCGGTGTGGTATTTGAGGAAAGAGAAAGTCGGGATGACACCGGATGGAGGGATGTAGATGGTCAATTCGTCCTTCCAGACCGAGAATCTGATGAATTTTAGCGTCACGATGGCCATGAATAATGCGATTGTTGAACGGCTGTACATACTGCTGAATGTACTTGGGCAGACATGATATCAAGTACTGGCCGTATGCGTGCAGGCTGTGCGCCTTGTCCTGGAATTTGTCCGCCGGGTTCACAATGGGCGCCTCCAACTTTCCCTGTGGATTCCGCTGAGCATGGCGCATGTTGGGCAGGTCGCCAATGTTTCCTGCGAGCTCCTTGCCCCGATATGCTGTGATTGTGAATGCCCGCGCGGCCGCCGCATTGGTGCTGCTCTGTCCGCTGCTTCTCGTGGCCTGCAGAGCTGCGCGCGCGGTGCGAGCAATTGCTGTGCGTGGCGCCATGGTGAATCGGTAAGTAAGAGAGGGAGGGCGGGGCGGAGGAGAAGGGGGTTGGGGTGGTGCTTGTCGTGTATTCTACTCGATTCCTCCCGTACCCAGAGCTCGCCTGTAGCCCTCTACTGCGTCGATGATAATCGATGTGAGCTAGCTCTGATTGGTGCTTCAGTCGCATTCCAGGTAGTCACGTGACTCTGACCCATCTCCTCTCTCCGACGACTTGCAAGTGCAAGTGCATTAAGATCCAACATTCTACACACTATCAAGACCAATCTCCCTCCGCCTCCGCTCCTACCGAAGACACCACCGCCGCAGCTTCCTCCTCTCCACCGCACCGCCCGTCAATCTGGCGCCGACCACGAGTGTTCCTCCCCTTGGTGCGCACTCTGCTTTGCGCCACAGTCTTCGGAGCTCTCCCTCTCCCTCTCCCTCTCCCTCTTCACGCGTCTCGTCTCGATACAGCATCCGCACACACCATCATCGCCATGTCGAGATCACTGCAGGACCAGTTCATCGATGATGACGAGGAGGAGACCTGTCCGCTCTGTGTCGAGGAGTTCGACCTCACTGACAAGGGCTTCAGACCGTGTCCCTGCGGCTACCAGGTACGTCACCTATCGTTGCTGCGACGCGGTCCATCTCTGCTTGCTAATACATGAGCCCAGATATGTCAATTCTGCTATCATAATGTCAAGAATAATATGAATGGCCTGTGTCCGGCCTGTCGACGGCCGTACCGCGACGAAGACATCGAGTACAAGGCCATCACCTCCGAAGAGACCGCAGCGCATAAAGCTCGCCAAGCCCAGAAGCAGAAGAAGACACAACAACTACTCCAAAAAGAGAAGCAGAAAGCCGAAGCGGACAATCTCAGCCGCAAGCATCTGGCCGGAATGCGAGTGGTGCAAAAGAACCTGGTTTATGTGACCGGTCTGAGTCCCACCACCCAGGAAGACCTGCTGCTACAAACTCTACGCGGCGACCAGTATTTCGGACAGTACGGCAAAATCATCAAGATCGTCGTCAGCAAGGCCAAAGACCCTACACACCCGCACTCGGTAGGAGTGTATGTCACCTACGAGCGGAAAGAGGACGCCGCAGCGTGTATCGCAGCGGTCGATGGTTCCAAGAATGCTGACCGGACATTGCGCGCACAATTTGGTACTACCAAATACTGTTCGGCTTACCTGCGAGGAGAGAACTGCACGAATCGAAACTGCATGTTCTTGCATGAACCCGGCGAGGCAAATGAGAGCTACTCGCGAGCTGATTTGTCAGTGCTCAATGCTGGATCTTCGCAGACTGGAAGTGGGCGACCTCCGCCTCCACAGTCGCAGCAACCCATGGCGTCCGCGGCGCAGCCGATGTTACGGCAAGGAAGCAACGAGCAAGGAGAATCTTCAGAACGACCTGCGCTTCCTTCAACGGCAAGCTGGGCTTCAAAACCACCACATCAAAGCCGTGCTGAAAGTCGCAGTACTAGCATTACATTGGAGAGTCCTGTGCCCTTGCATTCCGAGCCTGCGCCTGCGCCTGCACCAGCTCAGCCAGAACCACAACCGGAGGCAGAACCAACGCCTGCGCCTGCGCCTGCAGCAGAGGAACCGCAAGCTGAGGCGACCACGGAGCAACCAGCTGCAACGCAACCGAGGAGGGCACAGGTTTCCCCATTGACCCATCTCCTCCGGAACCTCAAGCTCGAGGACTTTAAGTTGGTCTGGTCAAACTCGTGTTTGTCGCAAGCGGATCAAGATGTGATTAAGAACTACCCTCCATTATTTGACGTGGTCGATGGTCCAAAGCGACGACTGCGAAAGCAGCAGGAAGCCGAAGAGAAACTCCGCAAGGCGCAAGAAGCCCAATCATTCCAGCAGCCCCCCGAAGCGGAACCGGAAGACAATCCCGAAATGAGCGGCAGCTTACAGCTCGGTGGCGAACCCGAAGAGCGCCAAAGCGAGCGTCAAGTGCAGAGTGCTATTCACCCACCTGGGCAAGAAGGTGCCCTTGATCAGCGCTTCCAATATCCGGGAGCTGTTTCTAGCCCTGGAATAAGTGATCGTGGACTTACGCCTCAACAGCATCAACAACTGCTGCTTCAGACTCTAAAGCCTAATGCGTACGGATCATCCAGCGCATTCAACTCCACATTCCCGCAGCAGACGAACCAACAACCCCTGGGTCATCAACGCAATGTCTCTAGGTACTCCTTTGCGAATGATTCATCTTCAGCATCCTCAGCGGTTAAGCCGGTCGCCAACCCCAAGCTCATGAACCAGCAATCATCGATGATGCCTCCGGCCAGCGGTAACCATTTCGGTACCCAGCACCAGCAACCACACGGGCAATTCTACACTAGCAATGTTCAAGGCCCTCCTCCCGGTCTCAAGACCACCGGTACTCCTCCAGTCAGCGGCAATCTTACTTTCGGGCAGGGCCACGGCTTTGCAACTGGTGGACTACAGTACGGCGCAGGGTCGGCTCGCAGCCAACAAGATACCTACTACAGAGATCTGATGCGCGGTCGTGATGGTACCGCGGCCGGCGTGGACCCAAAGCGTGAGTTACTTTCCCATCCTAACAATTACTCTTCCCACAATGCAACGTACGCAGCAGGCCAGGCAAATGCATTCCCAAACCCACCCTACTCACAGCTTGGCGCTTTCGGCGATGGCGAGAAGCAGCGCAAGAAGAAGGGCAAGAAGCACAGACACGCTAACACTTCCTCCTCTTCGGGAGGTGGCCTAGCGGACGTTTCAGACGCCGGTGCTCATAACCTTCTCCAAGCAAGGCTTCATCAGGGCTCTGCAGGTTTTGGCGGGAATGCATTTGCTGGCCAAGCTGCAGGCGTTGCAGGTGGATCACTTTATGGCATGCATGGCGGCGGCTATAATGGGCGATGGTAAATCGGCGTTTTTGATTTTGGCACACAGGCTTGTACATGTGGCGACGACCTGTCTTTGTTTTCGAATTTTTGCTTTAGCGACCGGCTTCGGCTGGGTTTCCTGCAAGGTGTTCACGGAGCCGGGAAAGACGCCTGGATCCATGCGCCCAAGCGCTGGACGCTATCCAGCGACGTCGATAATCGAGAAGCATTGGGCACAGCTCCATCATGAGAATGGTCTGCATGACTCACGCGGACCGGGAGTTTTGTTTTTGGATCGGAATGGTGTTCCAGTCTGCTCACGTCTTGTACGTATGTTGCAGTCTTTTTCTAGTGGCTGATAGATTGACGAAAGATAGTGACATGGGCCTCAAAGCTGTTTCTCGACACTCACGTGCGTGACATGACAGATCTCCAGTGTACCTAGATTTTAGCTTCAGTAGATTACCTTGTCGTTGTTGCTGCTGTCGCCATGCATGTCAAGAGGAGGATCGAATGAACGCCATAACCGGATCATGAGTACTGACATATGTTGCAGAAGATTCCGACTTCCCACCTCTACGGTCACGGCAAGCCAGCATCGCGATCTCTCAGGACGAATCTCGCATGTCGACTCCGCCAATACCTCCCGGGTTCGAGGCTCAGCTTGCAAATGAGAGTCGACGTTCCACGCCCTCAATCCCGCCTGGTCTGTCTAAACCGACGGCGCTGCCGGATCTGGAAGGCTCCTCCGCACGACCGTCGTCGCGGCCATCCAGCCGAGCCAGCCTGCGACGTCAAACATCTCAAGTCCTCCCTGTGGTACCGCTTCCACAACCAGGAACGCCAGTTAGAATTGCCTCGTCCTCCAGGTTGGAGAAGCATGACAAGGAGAACGCAGTACCAGAGACTCCCACGAAACCATCACGGAAAAGCCCGACATCTGAGCTGAAGGTAGCAGGAAGCGCAAGCCACGAAGAATCCCAGAAGGAGAGAAGCGATATCAAAGCGACCACAGTTGAAGCGGACAAAGCTGCTGTCCCAAAGCCTCTTGACATCAAAGTACCAGAGCGCCAATCGAAGGAGACCCCAACTCTAACATCCGCCGAAGCACAAGACCCGGATAAGGGTGTTGGCGCAAGGAATGTCAAAGGCAAGCAGTCGAAGCAAGCTCATGCCGACAGTAGCCATGTTGCTGTTGAAACATTGGACAGATCAGAGGTTGGTCAACTCGATACGCAGAAGCGTAAGCACCCCGGAAAGCTTGACATTACAGCTGCAACCAACAAAATCAACAAAATTGAGCAAGCTATTGGCGCCCCATCCGCTGTAGCAGATTCGAGTACACCAAATAAGCCTCAACGCAGCTTTTCGACAGTTTCGCAGACTTCGGCATCTGCAAAGCCTCTAGACAGTCCTAGCGTTTCATCGCCGGCCATCAAGACCGCTGCCCCAAGGACGTTGCGTGTCGTGCAGACACCAAAGGCGGAGACTCCGCCACCTGTAGCTCCTCCAGCCATACCGGCCGTTGTTGGCCATCGCCTGCCGTCTCGTCAACCTAGTGTGGCATCGATCAATCCGCCAGGCACTCCTTCAAGCGAGCAAATTTCGATATCGGACAACATTTCCATGACATCAACATCAGTGTCACGCGCAAACTCACCACCTCCTGCTGCCAGCAAAGTCGGATCAGCTCCCGTGCGGGCCAAGACCAAGAATCAGCAAAAGAAAGAGCGACAAGAGCGAGCTAGGGCGTTGGAAGAAGAGAAGGCGAAACAGGATGAGGCAGTGAAACCGTCCAGTAACGAGCCGGTGGTCGAGGCTATCGTCAGCAGGAAGAAGAAAGAGAAGAAGGCCAAAGATATTAAGCCTCCGAAGGCCAAAGCTGCGGCTACTGCAACAGCAGATACCACTCCCACTGCAAGCAGGCCAGTCTCGCCGTCTGGCAAAGTTGTGGTCGAAGCGCCGGTCAAAGCAGAAAGCCCTGTGCCGATTCCGAAGGAGGCGAAGCCCGCGACGCCAGTCAAAACCACACCACCAGCTCCTCAAGCTGCCAACCCTTCTCCGCCACCAACTCCAACACTTGACCCAGCCCAACTTCTGCGCGAGATCAAAGCTTCTGTGCCCCAAATGCAGAAGTGCATCGACAGCTTATTTCGCGTCTCCAGCAGCCAGCTGAACAAGACTCAGCAGCATAACGTCTCTCAAAAGGATCTCCTTGCTCACTTCAAGGCCGACTTCAAGTACACTCCAACAAAAGAAGAAGTGGAGGCGTTGCTAAAGGGCAGCATTCCTGCGATCCACTACGGCGGTGAAGAAGGGCGCACCTTCGACCGCGGCATGATCACCCCAGCCGGGGCGCACCTCAGAGCGCTGACTCATGAAATTGAGCAACGTTTCCTTGAGCTCGAGAAAGCGATTCGAGAAACGCCGGACGAGCTGCGATTCAAGTCTTCTAAGCCACAAAACGAGACCAAATTCGAGACACTCGATCTTGAGGCTCTTAGGCGTACATTTGAGAATGGCGCACAGCGAGGTGCTTCGGTGATGGAGCAGATGGTGCAAGATGGCAGTCCCATGAAGAAGGGAGCATTTCTGGTGGACGAAGCCAGCAAATACATTAACGAGTTTGTGATGCCACCAGTCACTCCTCCGCCGCAAAGGCAGTCACAGCAGCAGAGAGAGAAGGAGCACCAGCACGGCAGCCACGCGAAAGCCGCGGCACAAAGCGGAACGAATGTGAGCCTGGATCATCTGGAGCGGCAGATCGGTGAGGCCAAGAGAGCTAATGAAGAGAGGGAGAATTCATTGAAGAAGATGATCAAGAAGAACAAGAAATTGCTTGGAGTCTCGTGAGAAGAGCGTCTTGGAACGGACTATACCTACGATACCCACGGTTGCTTCGGTTGCATTGTTTTATTGTGGCATAGCGAAGGATGTCACGATATTGTTGAGAGTGACACTACTAGAGAGCAGGGCATAACATTCTTTTGGCAAGTGCAAAGCTGGACTTCGTGTATACATAGCGTTGACGAAGCATCGTAGAAACACCGCCTCAATGACTGCTACATGTACCCCAACTTCTTGCATCGAGAATCCAACCTCGCGCCTATGCTTTTCTTGGTGAGCGACTTCCTAGCTACTTACTGCGAGGTTCCTGTAGCAGCTGCGTTTCTCAAACAATCGAAGCAGTAACGATGAAAGCTTCCTGCCCAACGTCGCTCGAGGAACAGTCCTTCCGCTGGCTCCTTGACGTTTAGATACAAACCCAGATCTTCCATCTTCCTCTGCATCTTCATCTGTCACAACCACAGCAATCGTAGCAGCATTTCCACGTGGGCCGCATCTTCTCACCAAAATCCATACACGACATCATACTGTCAAACAGCACTTGTATGCTCGCTGCCTAACACACTATACATGGGACTGCTTGCTGACCACGACCCAGATTGCCGACATCACGATGACAGAGGAAGAATGGATGCACAGCACCTGCGGCGGCTGCTGCGGCGCTGAAAATTGTCGGTCTTGCGTACGAAGCCTCCTTCTGTCCTCCTTCAGGACCCAGCTGATTCTTCATAGCTCATTGCTTGGTTCCTCCCATCTTTCACGTTCGGTCGAGTCAGCGATCGATTCGAAAGAGCGGACAACCACGAGGAGAATCCGTCAACACTCAACAAGCATTGCTTGGAGTACGAAATGGCTCACCGCTTATGCTTGGGGCCTTGTGCAGTCTTCCTGCTGAGACGCAACATGCGAAAAGATTTTGGCATCAAGGGCAATGGATGGACTGATGCTCTTGCGTCTTTATGCTGCCATGTAAGTCACACCCCCGCAGGCTTCGTCTTCACAGCAAGCCCATGCTGACGACCAATGTCGATGTAGCCATGCACGCTTGGACAGATGGAACGCGAGGTGAAATATTGGAAGGGCCACCCTAGGCCCGCGCAAACGATGGTTATAACGCCGTATGCGCAAGACTCAGCTCACACCATGGTATGTCAGGCGTGTCTGTGTCTGTGTTTTTGCTTTTCCTTTTTACCTGTGCTGACACCACCCGTGTTTGCTCGAAGGCCTACACTCCTGCTGACCATCGTGCTGCTGCACCGGCACCCGCGATTGTGGCCGCAGTACCCGTCGAGACTGAAAAAGCACCCGTTGTTGCCGCTGCACCAGCACCCGTTGTTGCCGCTGCACCAGCGCCCGTTGTTGCTGCTGCACCAGCACCCGTTATACTTGTTCCAGCAGCTGCGGAACCGACAAAAGCCCCAGTTGCACAGACGCCGCCGCACGATCCTCCACTGCCAGTCAAGCAATTGACTCAGAGCCACCTTGTGGAACCGCCGCCGGCACCACCAGTTGCGACTCCAGGACCTCCTGCGAAGCCAACATAGCCGGCTGTGCCTGGCCATTGACGAGCGCTTGGCGGCAGTTCCGCCTGCCGATGGTGTTGAGAAGGCTGAGGTGGGTTCCTGAGGCGCTGGAATCTGTTGGAGGTTCAGCGTCATGGCAAAGCTGTTGATCACATCTGGTTGTCGCGCTTCTACGAAACCTGATGTATTCTTTCTCCGTCTACACCTTCAATAGCTAGCAGTTCCGATAATGTAATCCTACACCTCAACAGCTATTAGAGCTGACCTGTCAGCATCGCGTGATAGATATGTCGTCTTATACAGTTGTAAAAGCATTCATCATATCAGATCAGGTCATCAATGAGGCCGTTGCTAGGCTCGACTTCGGTGAGATATGGAGAGCTATGACCATGGTTCACTCCAGTCTGCGGCATCGGAGGGAAGGACGACAAGCTGAAAAGAGAATTGTACGGGCAGGAACAGGAACGAGAGAAATGCTAGCAGTAGAAGATGGCGTAAGGTAGGACGGGAACAATTGAGTTCGAGGTGCATGCTGGAGCCAAAAAAAATTGCGCATATGCAGGCTGTCGTGGGGTTCACAGCGAGAGTCACTCCACCTTGGTAGTTCTATATTTTGAAGACAAAGGCTAAAGCATAAATCGTGCCTCACATGTTTGCACACGACTAAACTCTCCACTCTATCTTCGACCTCGCTGTCCTCCGCCTGTTCCCTCCGCCTGTTTTCCCACTGCCGAATGTGAGGTCCCGATTCACACACAATGCAGTCAATTGCTCGGCCACTGTGCCGGCAGCTCGCCCGCCAACGACCATGTCTCGCCAGACAAGCCCTTACAGTCACGGCCGGTAGCATTGCGCGACGACAATATGCCTCACACCGCTCCGACGACAAGTCTGCGCGATCAGCAGTCATCAGCGTGCTCAACAACATTGCTTCCAAGCGTGAGGTCCAGCAATACTTGGCACAGTTCACATCCGTCTCGTCCCAGCAATTCGCAGTCATCAAGGTCGGCGGCGCCATATTGACAGACTACATTGACGTACTATGCGCCTCCTTGCGAAATTTGAACCAAATGGGCCTGTACCCAGTCATTATTCACGGTGCAGGACCACAATTGAACAAGCTTTTGGAGGAAGCTGGTGTGGAGCCAAAGTACAACGAGGGCATTCGAGTCACAGACGGAAAGACTCTGGGAATAGCGAGGAAGTTGTTCTTGCAGGAAAACTTGAAGCTGGTTGAGGCATTGGAGTCATGGGGGGTCAAGGCACGTCCGATAACATCTGGCGTGCTCATGGCCGACTACAAGGACAAGGACGTCTATCAGTTCGTCGGTGAGGTCAATCAGGTCAATGCTGGCAGTATCAAGGCTGCCATCGCCGACGGTTACATCCCAGTCCTGACCTGCATGGCTGAGAGTGACGAGGGACAGGTCCTGAATGTCAATGCCGACAAGGCTGCTGCAGAGCTTGCGAAGGCTTTGGTGCCATTGAAGATTGTCTACCTTTCTGAGAAGGGTGGTATCTACGACAAGGAGACTGGCAAGCTGATTGAAGCTATCAACTTGGACGAGGAGTACGATGTGTACATGAAGAAGCCGTGGGTCATCCACGGCACTCGCAGCAAGATACGGGATATTAAGACACTTTTGGACGAACTGCCTCGAAGTTCTAGCGTTGCCATCATTCACCCAGAGAGCTTAGAGCGTGAACTTTTCACCCACTCTGGAGCGGGAACTTTGATTCGACGTGGTACGAAGCTGCAACAAGCCGAGCACATGAAGCAGTTTGGAGACCTTGCGAAGCTCAAGCAGACTCTTGTGCGAGATCGCGCTGGTCTTGATGCTGCGGGCGTTGTTGATCGGTACCTGGAGATCTTGGAGTCCAGGCCATTCAAGGCATACTACGATGACAATATGGAGGCTCTGGCTATTGTGCTACCACCTGACAACACACCAAATGCTTTGGCTCAGCTTGCGACTTTCACAATCACCAGAGGCGCATGGCTTTCCAACATCGCGGACAACGTCTTCCAGAACGTCAAGCGTGACTTCCCGAAGTTGGCCTGGACCGTGAAGCAGGACGACGAGAACCTGACCTGGTTCAGCGAGAAAGCCGATGGCTCAATTGCTCGCGGCGGCGAAGTTCTTTTCTGGTACGGAATTGACAGCCCAGATGAGGTTCGTGAGCTCATGAGCGAGTTTGTTAAGCACGGGCGCAAAATGTTTGGCGATACCAACTTGGAATCACACATCCACCGTGCGAACTCGACTGCCCAGCGTATTCGAGCCAACGCGGCCAACCTTGCAAGCAACCGTCGGGCTTTCAGCACCAGCGCACGGCCCGCTGCACGCGTGACTACTAATGGTCTGCAACAGGTGAGAACCTACACTACCAACCCCAACCCACCTCTTGGCATCAAAAACCGTGAGAAGGACTATCCCTCCAAAGTTGCCATTATCGGTGCTCGTGGCTACACTGGACAGGCTCTCATTGATCTCTTGAACAAGCACCCTAACTTCGACCTCTGCCACGTATCTTCTCGCGAGCTTGCGGGCAAGGAGCTCAAGGGTTACGACAAGAAGCAGATCATCTACGAGAACCTTTCACCGGAGGACATTCGCAAGATGGCTGAGAAGAAGGCGATCGATTGCTGGATCATGGCACTTCCCAACGGTGTCTGCAAGCCGTATGTCGACGCAATCGAGGAGTCCGGTCACGCTGATGCCGTAATCGTCGATCTCTCAGCAGACTACAGATTCAACTCGGATTGGGTTTATGGTCTCCCGGAACTGGTGCAAAGGAGTAAGATTGCTTCAGCCACCCGGATTGCCAACCCAGGTTGCTACGCTACCGCTGCACAGCTTGGTATCGCACCTTTGGTGCCTTATCTTCCTCCTTTCCCAGCTCAGCCAACTGTGTTCGGTGTTTCTGGATATTCTGGAGCAGGCACCAAGCCTTCGCCAAAGAACGATGTCAACGTTCTCACCAACAACCTCATCGCATATTCCCTCACAGATCACATTCACGAGCGCGAAATTTCAGCTCAATTAGGAACAGAGATTGCCTTCATTCCTCACGTCGCTGTCTGGTTTCAGGGCATTCATCACACCATCTCAATTCCCCTTGCAGAGAAGATGGCGAGCCGCGACGTCCGACAACTCTACCAGGATCGATACGACAAGGAGAAACTGATCAAGATCAGCGGTGAATCTCCTCAGGTCAAGCACATCGCTGGCAAGCACGGCGTAGAGATCGGTGGCTTCGCTGTCCACTCCAGCGGCAAACGTGTGGTTATCAACGCGACAATTGACAACCTGCTCAAGGGTGCTGCCACTCAATGCTTGCAGAACATGAACTTGGCACTGGGTTACAGCGAGTATGAAGGCATTCCGCTTGACTGAAAGGTCTAGAAGTAGATGAAATCTGTAACATACTGGCTTGTTTCAGGGGCTGGCGGTTGACTTGAGGCCGCTCCTAGAGGTGGTCGATGCATTAAACGATACCATTGTACTTGCGGGTGTGTTGAAAAGCTTTGAAAGTCTTGCGATAGAACAAATCGGACAGATCTGTATGTAACTCAAATCTGCCCTGATCGGCGGAGGCTAACGCTAATGCCAATATCCATTTACCTCGATGCCTCATGCCTGATATCACGTGGCTGAATTTAGATTTCGCCTAGCGGCTCTCCCGAAAAGCTTCTTCGGCGGCATATGAAATCATGCAAAAGCCCCGTCTAGTCTGCTTGAACAGAATATTCATATCCATGTATAATGTAAAGCAGCCAGCAAGTCATGAGCACTCTTCATGGCTGTCGCGCGCCTTCACAGAATCTGCTTCGCTTCTTGCGGCATCAGTTGGAGACGCAGGCTTCGCCATGGCCATGCGGATTGAAGGCCTACCATCGATTCGCCTCGACGAAGTCGTGTAGGACTAGAAACACGATCGCACCATCTCGACAATGCCGTCCTTCGCAGCTCACTGCACAGTCGTTCACGAACCACGATAGAATATCGCAACGAACATGCGCTTTCACCACTTCTTCACATAAGCGCGAGACATTCTGGCGCAAGCTCCGCCAACCACGCAATGCTTCCAAAAGCTCGCCTTCGAGCGAGCTGCCTGCCCTCTCGGGCTTCCTAGACGACAATGCAGGTCTCGGCGGACGCATTATCAAGGGTAGTAACGAGCTCAAACTGCGGTGTACAGAATTTGACGAGAATGGAAACGTGACGCTAGTCAATGGAGAGTTCCGTAAGAGCGAGTTGATACAGAAATATTCTCTTCTACCACGAGATTTGAGGAAGATCGATAGCAGTGTCTTGCCTCACATCTTGGTCAGACCGTCAGCCATATTGATCAATTTGCTACATCTGCGATGTCTGATCAAGCATAACCGGGTCCTGGTCTTCGATGTCTATGGTTCGACAGACTCTTATGCGCAGAGTCTATTCATGTACGATTTGGAAGGGAAATTGAGACAGAAACAGCAAAGTTCTGGCGCAGCTGGAAACTTGCCCTATGAGTTTAGAGCTTTGGAGGCGGTTCTGATTAGCGTGACGAGCGGTCTCGAAAGCGAATTCGAAGGCGTCAGAGATCCTGTCGTCAGAGTCCTAAGAGAACTAGAAGAAGACATCGACCGCGACAAATTACGATACCTCTTGATCTACTCCAAGAAACTCGGCACATTCGAACAGAAAGCTCGATTAGTGCGGGACGCGATCGACGATCTTCTCGAAGCAGACGATGATCTAGCATCTATGTACCTCACCGAAAAAGCCGAAGGTACAGAACGCGAAGACGATAATCACGAAGAAGTCGAACTTCTCCTCGAATCCTACCATAAAGTCGCAGACGAAATCGTTCAAGTTTCCTCAAACTTAGTCTCAGCTATCCGCAACACAGAAGAGATTGTCCGGGCCATTCTCGACGCAAATCGTAACTCCCTCATGCTCTTAGACCTGAAATTCAGCATCGGAACCCTTGGAATCAGCGCGGGAATGTTCATCGCCGCACTATACGGAATGAATCTGGAAAACTTCATCGAAGAATCGAATTACGGATTCTTCGGCATTTCAGGCCTCTGCACCGTTCTCAGTGCCGTGGCTTGTATGTACTGCTTCAAAAAGCTCCGCAAGGTGCAGAGGATCAGTATGTTTGGGGATTCAGGCATCAAAAAGAATGCTTTGCCTGCTCCTCTGCCGAAACGTGGGAGCGGGGAGTGGGGCGGCGATCGAGGAGAGAGTCTTGCTGAGACTGTGGCGGGCATCAAAAGGGCTGACAGATTGAAGATCTGGAGGCAGGCTATGGAGGAGAGTCAAGGCAAGGGCACAACGAGGATGTCGGTGCCTTTTGGCCCTTTGAGATGATTTATGCATGGTGTTTTGATACGAGCTCTCTGCTCTTTTGGTTGGGTTAGCGGGCATAGCGGTGGCGTTCGGATTGAGGCGAGGGAAAGATGTAGATTATGTATAGAACAGGACCTGTAAAGAGCAGCAATGCTGCTTGGAAAATATGGAGTGGTATGCAACTACCTTCAACTCGTACACGGCTTTGTCAAGGCTCCCACAGATTTCATACGGGTGTTGTGATCTGACAAGGTCAACATGAGCAGATCATGGAGCCCTGAGCGTACAGCATATTGACCGGATGAGCAGAGCGCAAACGATAAGCCAAAGTAGAGGGAAGGTAGTCTTGTTCATGATCATGCATAACATTCCTATCAATTTCATTCATCATCTTCATCAGTCGTACCATCTCTCGCCTCGAATTTCATAAAGCTCCCTGGGTCTTCCGGCTGCGCGATACGTTGCCATGCGCTCTTCACATCCGCCAGGATGTCATCATCAAAGGCGAGGTCCGCTGGTAGAGACTGGAGAGCAACGATGTGGTCTTCATCATTTGTTTGAGCCTTCGGAGGATAGCGCTGCTCCCAATGCATGCTCCAGATGACCTGGAGATCTTGAAGATCGCCAATACTGTCTAGAAGCGTATCAACTGCTTGTCGCAGTCGCGGGATACCGATGTCACTTGTCTGGGAGACATAGCCATATAGCACACCTGTGAATGCAAGTCAGCATGTACGCTTTGTCACCAAGGTGCTGAACGGAAGGCGGTGTTGGACGAAGTATCAGGTTGTCAGAGATTTTTCTCGTCAATGCAGTTCAGGCAATGTAGATAAGTATTCGTTTTCGTTTGATCATCATTTCGTAGTGTAAGAGTTTGCAGAAAGTGCAGGAAAGGAGGGATGTACTCACATTGATCTGCAGGGCATTCGCCAGAGTCACCGGAGTGCGCAAAAATGTGCACAGGAGGCTCCTCGTTATTTGCTGAAGGAATTAGTACAACAGCGCCAACAGGTGACACTCCACCCTCGGAAGTCGGCGGAAACAGGCTTGGAAGCGGCGAAGAGATGATGGAAATGCTCCTCGTCATGACCGGGACAGTCGCTGATTCTTGCTGTGCGAGGATCGCAGCACCAGAGAGCTCCGAACTCGTGCCGACTAGCCATTGAGAAGTAATCTTCTCTCCGCCTGTGAGCTCAAGTCGCAGTCCTTCATCAGTGGGTTGCACTTCTTTCAAGCCTTTGCCCAGCACGTAGACTCCACCTCCTACAGCGCCAGCCCTGCAGGCGACTTGACCGACCTCTGCAAGTCCTCCCCATTTCGGTAAGACAGCTGCAAAGCCTTGTCCAAACACGCCTATACTCCGAAGGTGTCGACTTATGCGTGGAAGAGCAAAATCTACTGTCGTGCTTTCGCTTGGGTGTGCACTGAGCGCTAAAGCCAAGATTGGCGGGTGGTACGCCGGGGGCAGACCAAATTTCTGCTCCAAGAAGCTTGTGAAGGGCGATGATCGCACGTTATCCCATGTATCCAGCTGCTGCTCGTAATCAGCCACGAAGCGCAGAAACTTCATTAATGCCCGCTTCGCCTTCAAGTCAAGAGATGCATCCTGGAAGATATCTTCTCGGCCTCCAGGAACTCTTGTAAGCCGTGATTGCGAAGCAGAGCCATCGGGCGGCGGATTGACAATGAACCAAGATGCCACAGCCTGGAAGTCAAGCTGAGTATGCGTCTGTGAGGCGACTACAGCGGACAGTAGCTCTGAGCGGCAGGGCAGCAGCTGTGGTGCCAGAGCCAAAGAATATGCGCGAGACGCTTTCAGCTTGTCCTTTGCGAGCAGTTCACGCATGACTGCATTGCCGAAGACGGTGCCTGCGTCGGTCGGGCTGGGCTTATGCCTTTCACACCATTCGCGCGCTTCTTGAAGGCTCAAGGCTGCTTCATCGCCGCCGTAGTAATCGTTGCGATCGATGTGGAGGATTTTCTTGCCGGACCGCGATAGAGCTCTTCAAATCGGCCTTGCGTTAGTTAGCCTGAGAAAGACCTGGTGCTTGCCCATCTGTACGTACAGCGCGAGTAGTGACTGTGGCAAGCCCGTGCCGGAGATCACCACGTCCCAACTGCTATCTTCGAGCGTCTCCATCGCGAATCAACTCTTATCACATGATGATGTTGTGAAGTGGAGGTGCAAGCTGCAGCGAAGCGAAGCAGAAAAGCCAAATTTGATGCCAAGCATGGCCATAGCGTCACAACTTCTTCTCCAGCTCAGCGCTCTTCTTTTTCGACTTCCTCTGCATCGCGCTCATCAACGAAACGATCTGTCTGTGACGTGGAGTCTATGTCAAAGCCCTTCACTGTGGCTTTGCGAGCGCGACAGACCAAAGTACGTGCTTGTATCTCCTGCCCGGAGGCTTTGCCGTGGAAGGAACAGGTCGGAAGTTACGAACATCCCAAAAAGAAAACATGGTCAAGATGCTTCTTCAATGCATTTCACGCCATCGCACGGATCTGCCAGACTCAGCTCGAGCTTGAACGAGTTCTCTGCAGGCAACAATAGGCAGAATGTAGGCTCATAAAAGGCTGCATCCAGCATGGAAAGCGGGCAGAGCCGGTAAGCAGACATACTCGTGGCTAAAGCTCTGCAGAATGACGAGCCGCCGAGGGACTTGTCTCGCCTACACCAAATCGTGTACAAGTGCACCGTCTCGACTCTCAGGAACGCTCGCAAGGCGACGCAGCTAATGACCGATGAGCTTGGCAAGCACACGGCCAAGGCCTCCGCTCGTCGTCTTGCTAGTGTGGAGCGCAGGATTTCAGAAGTGGTGGGAAGCACCGCGCAGCTCGACCTGATCGTGGGCAGAGTTACTTTTCAAGGAGCACAGCGAGATGGGTGTAGGCAGATCATGGTCTCCGCTGTTCGCCTAAGGCGCGAGGCTGCGCAAGCTGGAATGGAGGTCCAATCAATTGCTGCAAAGCGGGCCAAGAAGAAGACTTGAATGAGCGAACGTCGTTCGTTAGCTCAACAGGTCGCATCGTTCAGTGCGACCGTATCGTAGCGATCACATATTCGCGTCCACGGCACTGGTGAGAAGCTACAAGGAACAAGTGAAGGCATGGCGATGTGAGGAACGGACTCTAGTCGCGGAAGTCAACTCTGCAGAAATCCGACCTTGTTTCTCAGGCATATTTCGGCCATTGTGCTGCTCAATTCCTCGCTCTGTTTTGGCGCGTTTACCGTTTGGGTGGAAGTCGATGAGTAGCCGTATCTACAATTTCGAGAGCACTGCCTCTGCTCCAGAGACCTGTCAAGATGGTTAATATTGATTTTGGACGCTTTCGTCTCAGGGTGTCTTACAGTGACCTTGCCTGGTCCGCTTTCAGCCTCGGCATAGCTGATTGTTCCATCTTTCTCAATGACCATAGCCCATCGTCCGTTCCTGTCACCGACTCTGGAAGAGCGATAATCAGCGACTAAATCCCACAGAGAGTCATGCCATTCTTCGTATAGCTTACCCAGCATCCCAGCCGTAATTCTTCGAGAAGAAGGACTTCGTGTCGCTCATGAACAAGATATCATGATCCGGAGTGACTTTGTTCACCTTACCCCATGCATTCATCACGCTGCCATCGATTAGCATGACGCAAGAGGCCTAGCAAGGAGAATGTTCTTACAAGACATCATTGCTAGCAATGAAGACGACAAGATCCACGCCCTTTGCCTTCAGCTGGTCAAGGCTCTTGATATATGGTGGAAGGTGGTTCGCTTGGCAGCCAGGAGTGAAGGCACCAGGCACTGAGACCAACACGACCTTCTTGCCGGCGAACTCCTTGGATGCATTGTATGTTTGGGGGAGACCACAGACAGTAGGATCTGGGTCAGTAATTGGCGCCCAGCTTGCTCACTGTCAATACAGACGGAATCAAAGCAACATTTGTTGAATTGGGACCTACTCGAACTTGACGTCGTCTGGGAACTTGTCGCCGACCTTCAATGGCTTCGACATGACTCAGGATGTGGACAGGATATGGTTGGAGTGTTCTGCAGTAAGATGGCTCTGAATCTCTGATGCGTTGAATGGCTGACAGCGGGGCTCCATGGTCAACTCACAGTTTTGGCAACGAGTGTACGATGCACTTTCCACGTCAATTTCATCTTCACCGCGACGGTCACACAAGGAATAAGTTTGCCCAAGTCTGCCACGAAGGGACAACGATGAGAAGAAGAAGAAGTTGAAGCGCGCATTGTGTTCACGGAGCAGCGGCCACCTCGTACAGTACCATTTACAGCACACACGCTTCAATCTTTCTCACACCTTTTCCCAGCTCCTCTCCATTCGCAGCACACCACCCATTTCGCATCGGCATCGCAGGTCACGTTACTGGAGAGCTCAATATGGATGCGCTTCTTGGCGTCATACCGCACGCAAAAATCATTGCGACGCTGAGCTGTTTAGCAATCGCATATATCGCCTACCTGCTGCTCCGGCCAGATGCTGAAGGTGCTGTGGAATTTTCTGTACCGCCACCCGTACAATGCAGCCCGGCATGGAGAGGCAATGTGTTGGCTGAGCCGTCCATCAAGGTGCCTGGCTCTTCTGCTATACAAGCCTACTGTCCTGCCACTGGAGAATATTTGGGGCTCGTCAATCCCTCGACACCCGACAAGATCGACAGGCTCATCTCACGAGCCTCCGATGCTCAGAAGTCATGGAGTCAAACCAGCTTTGCTCAACGCAGACAAGTCTTGAAGACTCTCCTCAAGTTCATCCTTGATAATCAGGAGCCCATTATCCGCGCTGCTTGTTTGGATAGTGGGAAGACGCGTGTCGACGCTCTTTTCGGCGAAGTTCTGGTCACTGCAGAGAGGATCAAATGGACCATCGACCACGGAGAGAAAGCTCTTCTTCCAGACAGGCGACCTACAAATCTTCTGATGCTCTACAAGCGCAATGAGGTCCGCTATGAGCCTTTGGGCGTTGTTGCCGCATGCGTGAGCTGGAAGTAAGCCTTACTTTCTTCCATTGTGCTGTCCCAAGGTGCTAACATAATTACAGCTACCCTCTGCATAATTTGATGGGACCTGTCATCTCTGCCCTGTTTTCTGGGAATGCGATCATCGTCAAGAACAGCGAGCAGACTGCTTGGTGAGTCAAAGTGAAAGCGAAGGCCTTGTCAACATTGCTTTGGGTCTTGGATCGAGGCAAACCGTGTTTTCACGCTGCTCTCTGACTAGTCGATCACTCAAGGTGACCGGCACCAGGGTCAGCACTTGTCTCGAGATGGGATGCTGCTGCGCCATAGCTCAAGACTGAGGCCAGCCTACTGTCCCTGAGACGGCGACTCCAGCTGCGGTCACTCGTCGGTGTCATGCCTTACACACTTCAATGTCAAGGCATTGCTGTACCAAGCATCGACGCATTGCGAAGCGTCGGGCAGCTGTGCCACACATGCTGACGATTTTATGCTATGAATTTAGGTCGTCCGTGTACTTCATCGATATTGCTCGTGCCGCTCTCCACGCTTGCGGTTTCGATCCAAATGTGGTCAACGCGATTTCGTGCTGGCCACAGACTGCCGCTTATCTGACGTCGCATCCAGGGATAAGCCATCTCACATTCATTGGTAGCAGGCCGGTAAGATCAAGGACAGACACCAGACTGTATGAATGCTTACATCGTCCTCGTTACTGTCCAGGTCGCACATGAGATTGCGAAGAGCGCGTCTAAGGTCCTCACGCCGCTGTGCATCGAATTGGGTGGGAAAGACGCTGCCATCGTCCTCGATCATCCCAACGGCGACGGTCTTGCTGCAGGAGAGATGGAAAGAATCGCAAGCATCATCATGCGAGGTGTGTTTCAGTCGGGTGGGCAGAACTGTATTGGTATTGAGCGTGTCGTCGCCATGCCCACAGCGTACAGGACACTCGTGAAAATGCTCGAGCCCCGAATCCAAGCACTGCGGCTGGGGAGTGATCTTGACCCTGACAGACCAGCTTCGGATGTCGTTGACGTTGGTGCCTTGATCTCTCCCGCGTCGTTCGACCGCCTCGAGCGTCTAATAGCGGAAGCACGGGCACAAGGAGCAAGCTTACTGGCCGGCGGGCATCGACACTTTCACGATCGATATCCACACGGGCATTACTTCGCGCCTACGTTACTCGTCGACGTAACACCAAAGATGAGGATTGCGCAGGAAGAGCTTTTTGCCCCCATATGCGTTCTGATGCTCGCAAAGGATGTCGATGATGTGGTCCGCATCACCAACAGCACCGAGTATGGCCTGGGATGCTCAATCTTTGGGCCTACTTCCTCTTCAGGAGCACGCGGCAACTTAGCTCACATTTTGAACTCGGTCAAATGTGGCATGGTGGCGGTGAATGATTTTGCGGCATACTACATGGTTCAACTTCCGTTCGGCGGAGTGAAACAATCTGGGTATGGACGCTTTGCAGGACCCGAAGGCCTACGATCTCTTTGCAATGCCAAATCGGTCTGCATGGACAGGTTCCCACGACTGATCAAGACTACTATTCCACCCAGTCTAGATTATCCGATGAAGCCTGACGCGTGGCATGTTTCACGCGGAGTGGTCGAGGTGGGATACGGTGAGAGCATTCGTCGTCAAGTGGAGGGAATCCGGAAGCTCGCAGGATTCTAAGCCGGTGATCTCGTAACAAGTCAGCACTGCAGTTTGATAATAATGGCCATCATCACGAGACACCCACGCCCGTTATTTCGGGTTTACCGCGGCAAGAGCGTGAGCGTGTGAGCTGTATGATCTACATGATTTGGCTGAGAGAGCATTCATCAACTCGTGATCGAGCTGCACCCGATGTCGAGGGCTGACATATTGGGTCCTTTTGTCTGCTTTGTGGCGTTGACGATCCAGTTATCGGCATCTGACCATCTACAGCTCGTGATCATTGACCGCACGTTGAGAGCCTGCCTACGACAAATGCGTTGTTTGACATGGGACAGCTGGACAGCTCTGTAGCTGCAGTTGCGAGGAGCTCCCACCAATCGTTGCATACCTTGGTTGCTTGGCTCTCACAAGAGCGGCCCGCCTCCCACCCTTCATGGCCTGGACATACACCTGCTGCCCACATGACGTGGGATATGCCGCGATAGCATTCGTTCAATGGACAAGTTGTACTGCATACCATTGAACCTTGGAATGCATAGAGTTTGCGTGGCTCCAATCCGCATGGATCTCAGTGGGCGTTGTATGGCATGGGTGTGCCAATCCGTCGCCTATATCTTCTCCCTTCTTCGTCCTGTCTCCTGCTCTTTTGAATCCAGACAAACCATCAAGGTCATTCAGAAACTACATCAAACAACCACTTCAAGACTTTTTTCCGTCAACCATCAACACACTATCACAATGGGTGGCTGCGACTGCAACTCTAACTGCGCCTGCGCCAGCAAGGAGAGCTGCACCTGCGTAAGTCATTATTTCCTTTCCCGTAAAATGCACCATTGCTAACGTGATTGACTTGTAGAAGTAGACTTCTCGACAACCAACAATGCCCATCCTGATCAGGAGTATGCAATGTCAACGCCCTCACACATACTCGCTCGATGATGGTTGCATCCGATGTTGAAGCAAGGGAGAGAAAGCAAATCAACCTTGGGCTGATGACCTGCCGATGAGACGGTCGATTGGCGAAGTGAAGGAAGGAGGGAGGAGTAGTTGTGGAATTTGTATACGCTCATTAGCTTGTCAATCGATTCAGTCCCCGGGGAATCATGGCCTGCTCTCTCAAATTCTGTTGCCTCAATTCTTTCAAATTCGCTTGCTTGTTGATGTTATTGGCGAGAGACTGATCCTTCTACCAACATGGAGAGCTACCAGCCTGCATATCATAGCTCGAGCAGGTGAGCTGCCGCCTGCGTCGTCGGTGACCAGGGTTGGCCCATGATTACCCCAATGGTCGACATCCGGCAGCCAGAGACCAAGGGCCCGCCGAGTGAGAGTACGAGGACGTGGGATGTGCTGTCTCACTTCGATTGAACGGAGCCATATCCGTTTCAAATCGCGGATGGCAAATGAGACCGGTGAAGGCCCAGTAGATCGATTTCACGCTGATGGACGAGTTGTACTTTAGTCGTTGAGTCCTTCCATCCCGAGCCATTCCATCTGCTGGCGACCTTCGCGTACGATCAGCTCGAGCTGCGGCTTTGCGCTGTGTAACGTCGCTTCGGGGCGTTGCAGGGCTTAGGACAATGTCATGGAATCGAAATCTGGTCTAGGCCCTTTGTCGTTTTCTCCTCGATGCGTGAACTTCACGAGTGCTCGAGCAGCTCCGGCTATGCCTGTTCTTGGCAGGTATCCCCGATCCATTTTTGCCACCACGTGCCACGCGACTGCCACTGCCACTGCCACTGCCACTGCGCGTCATCCCGGCCGGCCCCACAAATGACGCTGTTACGAGTTCATGTTGGCAGCAGCAGTTGCCAGCAGGACTGAGCGTCAAATGCCTCCAAAACATTTGTCGGATTCCAAGGACAATCACAAGGCAGCAGTCACCAATAAGCAGGAATTGAGTGCGATACAAGCATACCTTTCGGAAAAACCAAATTTCGAGGAATTGAGAAAGAGCGCTCAAGGAACAGACCCAGATTCGGTTCAAGGCCGCAGCACTGAGTACGATCTGAAGCTCAAAGAAGCGGTCAGCCAGGTCATAGCAGAGAGCAAAGGACAAGCGGCCGCTTGAACATTCGACATGCCTGTCATTCCAGGAGACAATGACAAAGGTGAGGGAAAGACCCGGCCTTGCAAGCTTCTGGGTCGCAATTGTTGACAATTCCCCGCAGAGATGAAGGAGACGCTTGCTCAAGGCAAGGCAGAGGCTGAAGAGAAGAAGGCAGACAAAGCTTCTTCGCAGCATCATCAAGCCAATCTCGGCCCAGTAAGTGCACGCGCGTGTACGTGTCGCCATCCTTGACTGATGTGCGTACAGGTCATGGCCGAAAATCTGGGAGAGCCTGCGAGCAAGGAGGAGCTCAAGAAACGAGCGGAGGAGCTCAACAAGTAAGAGAGCACACCTGCATTCTCTCACTATGTAGTCTTGGTCAATCAAGGGGGCACCTCTTCACCCTTCCAGTCCCAGCACTTCCCTCTGTCGTCCAAGCTCCGGCTCTTGACAACCTCGATCAGTTTTTCAGCTGCAAATTCTGGACTGAATAGCTTCTCTTCCTTCACATTGTTCCAGAACTCCTTGGACAAATTCGTCTTGACAGTTCCTGGGTGAAGACTGATGCTCATTGCATTATCGCCGGCACTTGTCCTGAGAAAGTTGTCGAATGATTTGGTCAACTGATTCACAGCTGCTTTCGAAGCTCGATAGCTATACCAGCCGCCTAACCTATTATCGCTGATCGAGCCTACCCGCGCAGACATATTAGCCCAGACCGCTGTCTTGGGAAGTCCTTCTTCGTCGGATAGCTTCGTAGCTTTTCGAGGCAAGAACGGTGAAAAGTGTTTGAGCATGAGCATCGGGCCGAGCGTGTTCGTGCGGAACGTCGTCAAGGCATCGTCGTGGTTTATTTGCGAAGGCGACTTCTCCGGAAACAGTAGCCCAGGGACGCAGAGAGACAGCCGCAAGTAGTTATCCTTCTTCGGTACTATGCCGGCCACGTCTTCTGCCGCTTGAGCGACGCTGTCTTCATCTGGAATGCACGAATCAATACACTGCAATGCTTGCACACAAAATGGAGAGGTACCCAAAACATCGATTCTGACGACATGAAGTCTGTCTTCGCTCACGTCCCTAAGTCCAGAAAGCAGCTGTTCCTTGGTCTGGTCCAGGTCTTTCCGAGCTGTAGCTACAATGGGTACTGTGGTCGTCTGCAATAGTCGACGCGCCAGTTCAAGGCCAATGCCGCGTGAGGATGGAGACACCAGCGCCCAAGGATGCATGGCTGCGTGGTGGACTATGGGTATTGAATGGCATTGAGGAAGAGAGATCCATTCTCACAAGAACACGAATGCAGAACCACATCTACATCCAGTTATTGTCGTCATGCGCAAGACTTGTCCCTGAGATCGAGCACAAATTGACTTTCGAGATCGGAGCGACAGAATTTGTGGGTCGGCGAGGACTTCTGGCCTTGAGACGAGAGGAGACACCTAATAACCCATCTACTGTTTCTATATCATTGGAGCAGGCTATCAACAGAAACCAAGATATCGAGTTTAGCTTTCCGAAGTGATATATCTTCGAGCTTCAGACGGCGCCAAGCTTGACAGGTATTCTACATACAAGAAAGGCAAAAACTGTGCACCAATCACGGTTGCTACTCTCCAGGATGGGCCTTCTTAGGGAGCATCAAATGTTCTCTCTTCTTGTGAACGAGCAGTAATGGCATTTTGGTCTTCAAAAAAGGTCTTCTGCATGCCTCCAACCGCTTCTCCTGCTTGAGGAAATTTCTGTGCAAAGCGCGCCTGTTGCCCGCTGTCCAAAACGCATATCGAGCTGTCTACGGAGACGAGACATGAGAAGATGGCTCGTCGCTATTTCGCTTTCACCAGACAGGTCAGTTCAAGGGTGTAAACGCCCTGCTGTTGATCTGTCAACTTGAACCCACCGCACGCGGCCGCACCAAAGCAAGGAAGCATCGTGTTGACCTATCTCATATTCAGACTAGTAAGCCAATCGGTGAGGCAACGCATGGTCCATAAATTTGCATGAACTGATTCTCCGTATCTTGCTCCCAATCAAAACAGGCTAGCTAGCTAGTACCATCCCTCCGCAAGCAGCCTTTCATCGGATCGGGCTACCGACTAAGCTCCATACGCTAGAACGAAAGCTGTTGCTGGATATAAGCAATCTGCGTCGAGACGACAACACTGTCAACACACTATTTCAACCCTTCTCCTATTCTGCGAACAGCAACTGCACACCACCTCCTTCTCGGGCTTTTCTCATAGTGACTTCTTCCGCCGGGGGTGCACCTTCCTGATTCTCTTAGTCACCCATCACTTTCTTCTAAATCTGATTAACGTCGCCCGGTGCCTTCGTCGCTACTTATTGGCAACGCAATAGCAATCGCATATCCCTGGACTAGAAAAGGATTAGCAAGTGTAATTTCGATTGTTTTCGTGTATTATACTTACCGAGCACCCGTTCCACGCAACTCTTGGTACCCTATGGGGGGCCTCGCGGGACACTATAGGAACATGTATTGGCTAGTCCGAGTAGTTTACTTACATGACCACGACAACCCTCTGTACAGGCTTTCGAATCGTCTGTATTACAGTTGTTATAGGTCTTTGTGGTGGCGTCATCGCAGTGAAAAACGACTTTACACTGAGCGAGTACTGCCCAAGATATAACGAGCGCCTGTATAAGAAAATGCATAGTGGTAAGATGCGTATGGTAAAATAGTGTTATTAGTTGTTGCGAGGTGCTAATATGTCGAGGTCCTAGTGTGAAAGCTTAGGGAAGAATTAAGTAATATATATCTCCGCCGGTTCCTATCTCATATGACTCACGTGCTAATAACACGGAATGTTCCGTAATAGACTTTTCTAATCCCTCATTTAACTTCATAATCCCCGCCACATACCAACAAATACAGCATCTGCCCGCATCGGAAGGCTACAGTATCAATTTCTCCCCATTTCTGGCTAGTAGGGGTTTAGGCCAATTACGCTGTACTAACGAATGTTGGAATCGCCGTTCTCGCCTAATCTCGAGATAGCGTGTTGACTTCCTCAGTCTTCCTGACACAACGAGCCGACCCACAATGGCACGCACCTTACAGACTCTTCCCACGGCCGAGGCCATACAGGCTCCATCCCTACAGGCGATTCTTGAACCTGAGATTGGATTGCTGCCTATACTTCTAGACAGCAGATTGGTTAAAACAGCATCGGTGTCTAGTCCCTGTATGGCCCGGCCAGGGGTGAAGAGGTCTCGCAATTCCTTGACCAATTCCCTGTCGCCGAGCAGCTTTGCAAGACATACACAACAATTGGAATTATGCGGGTCTATACTCTCCCAGCTGGACAAGCACAAAGGAACAAGAGCATACAGTCATGACCTCGCGTAGCTTTCGCCAGACGTACGTCTCCCATCGATGTCTAATAAAAGTTCTTTTGGATACCAATTTCAAGGGTTCGAGGCTTGCAACGTTTGCGGGAAGGCTGTGAATAAGTAGACTAGTTTATGCTCGAGGCGCGTTGCTATGTACATAGCTGAAATACCCGGAAGCCACAAACCCTTCAAATTGGGCATGAAAATTCGCAACATCAGGCATTCCCCGAACTTTCCGTTGGCTAAATAGCCCTGGCTACAAGGACTCAGGACTGGCTGCTTGGCGGATTCAAGCAGCTTGCAGATACTTGCTGATGGAGATCTCGTACGAGATATGTACGACCCCGCTTAACGACGCTGTGCTGCCATCTTCTTGTCAGCATGATGGGTCGATTCTGCCGTCATTTCTTGGGAGGTGTACGTATTATTAATTAACATGGCGCGGCGCAATGCAGGTTGTTTATTGATCGCCGGTGAATGGCCTGTTCCTTATTCGCCTGCCATGTGGTCTAAGCAAGCATCTCGCAAATGCTGTCTCGCCGCAAACAGGATGCCCCGAACTCGTGGTCGATTTTGCGGGCTCTCCGCATTGATTCATGACGGCCCTAGTACGATTATGCAAGGCTAACTACAGTATTGGCTTAGCACAGCAGAATTGGGTGGGCCGTAGCAAGATCCGCAGTACAACTTGCCCAACTTGTCCATCAATTTCAGGAACACCATCACGCCACGGCAGTCGAGTGGTGGCACTAGGTGAAATATAGTAGGTCAGTCGTCTCTCTCTTTGCCCTCATCCTGCATTCGTTTGAGTTTTCAGGTATCAGGATGCACTTTTTAACAGCACTCGCAGCAGTGCTGCCATTGGCATATGCCCAAAGCTCCGGCCCTCAGGTCACGAACAGTTCAGGCGGCGCCTTGCGAGATGCTCAGTCACCACCGAAATATCCGAGTCCATGGGGAGAAGGACTCGGCGAATGGGCAGATGCATATGCAAAAGCCAAAGACTTCGTGTCGCAGTTGACTCTGCTTGAGAAAGTCAACCTCACAACCGGGTGGGTCTTCGGAGTGTTAAAGACACCACAATCAAATGGAGACGCGTGCTGACTCGACTATTAGTGTTGGCTGGGAGGGCGAAAAATGTGTTGGCAACCAAGGCTCAATACCGCGTCTTGGGTTCCGAGCATTGTGCTTGTAAGTGCAAGAGAAAGCAAATTTGGCAGGAAAGGCCACTTCCGAGCAGCCTGTCCAGCAAAAGCAGAGACCAATTGCGAGCATTTGCTGATCGTGACTCCCTGGCCTCAGGCAAGATTCGCCTCTCGGTATCAGGTATGGGTGTCGATGTGTCGTTCATACCGCTTAGGATGGTTTTTGTTAACAGCAACACCAGGTTCGCGGACTTCGCCTCTGCATTTCCAGCAGGCGTCACCATCGCAGCAACGTGGGACCGAAAGCTGTTCTATAAACGTGGATTTGACATGGGAACAGAACACCGCCTTAAAGGCGTAGACGTACAACTAGGACCAGCCATAGGTCCTCTCGGTCGAGTTCCAGAAGGTGGTCGAAACTGGGAAGGCTTCTCGCCTGAGCCTGCATTGACTGGCATTGCTGTCTACGAGACCGTGAAGGGTATTCAAGATGCGGGAGTAATCGCCTGCACTAAGCACTACATTGCCAACGAGCAGGAGCATTTCAGACAAGGGCCGCCACCAGCAAACTTGACTGCTGCTATCAGCTCCAACGTGGACGATGTCACTATGCACGAGCTTTACCTTTGGCCGTTTGCAGATGCTGTCAAGGCTGGAACTGGATCGATTATGTGCTCTTACAATCAGGTGAACAACAGCTATGCTTGCCAGAACTCGTATCTGCTCAACTACCTGCTCAAGAGTGAACTAGGCTTTCAAGGCTTTGTTGTCAGCGATTGGAGTGCGCAGCATTCAGGCGTCAGTTCTGCGCTCGCCGGCCTCGACATGACTATGCCTGGAGATGTCTCCTTCGACAGCGGTACATCCTACTGGGGTCCAAATCTGACCATTGCAGTGCTGAATGGCACTGTTCCACAATGGCGCTTGGACGACATGGCCATCAGAATCGTAGGTCGAACTCCTGGTAACACCGTTCTCTCTGTTCCTGTTTTCCGCTAACCAAGTCGTCTACGAACTAGGTCGCTGCGTGGTACTTTGTGGATCGTGAAAATAGCGACGTCGAGAATGCACCGAGCTTCTCGTCTTGGACGCAAGACACTTTCAGCTTTGAACACTTTTACGCTCAGGAGGACTACACGCAGGTCAACTACCACGTCGATGTTCAACAAGAACACTTTGCCGATATCCGAGAATTTGCTGTAAAGGGCACGGTTCTGCTCAAAAACGAAGGAGCACTTCCACTGACCGGAAAGGAGAAGCTTACAGCTGTGTTTGGTTCTGACGCCGCTGAGAACCAATACGGCCCGAACGGATGCGCCGATCGTGGCTGCGACAATGGTACTCTAGCTATGGTACGTTCCTGGTCTTGTCTTCTATGTCTTTCGCTGACCATTTTCTTTCCACTTGTAGGGCTGGGGATCAGGCACAGCCAACTTCCCTTATCTGATCACACCTCTTGAAGCTATCAAAGCCGAAGTTCGAAGCAATCGAGGCGCCATCGAATCAGTGACCGACGACTACGCTTACTCACAGATCGCTGCCCTTGCCCGAAGGGTTGGTGATGTTAACGGCGTTTCGCTTGTCTTCGTGAACTCTGATGCTGGAGAAGGCTACATTGTTGTCGATGGCAACGAGGGCGACAGGAACAACCTGACACTCTGGCACAATGGTGATACGCTGATTCAAAATGTTACAAGCCAATGCAACAACACAGTCGTCATCATGCACACTGTCGGGCCTGTCCTTGTTCAGCCTTGGTACGATAACCCGAACGTCACAGCTATCATCTGGGCCGGCATTCCAGGCCAAGAGAGCGGCAATGCGATTGCAGATATTATCTTCGGGAGAGAAAATCCCGGTCAGTCTTGACCGAAGAAAAAAGTTCTCGAGAAACCTGCTGACTGTCGACTCATCACTTTTAGGTGGCAAGACACCTTTTACCTGGGGCGAGACCCGTGAAGACTATGGCACAGACGTTTTGTACGAACCTAACAACGGTGTGCTGGCTCCACAGGACGACTTCAATGAGGGAATCTTCATCGACTACCGCCACTTGTAAGTGCTTCACTGCGGCGGAGCCAGTCCTACCACTGCTGACGCCCTTCCTAGTGACAAGTACAACATCACGCCGATCTACGAATTCGGCTTCGGGCTCTCATACACCACGTTTTCGTTCTCAAACTTGAAGGTCGAGGCCTCGTCTGCGGCCCCATACACTCCTGCCACAGGACAGGGTCCTCCAGCACCGACATACGGCTCGATCAGCAACAGTAGTGCCGACTACGTTGTTCCGGCCAATTTCTCACGCGTCTACGCTTACATCTATCCTTATCTCAACTCTACTTCGCTGTCTAACTCGTCCGGCGATCCGCTGTATGGAATCGATTACACATGGCCTGAAGGCTCCTACAACAGCAGTGCACAGCCATACGTGCCAGCCGGTGGAGCGCCAGGCGGTAACGAAGGGCTCTGGGAGACGCTCTTCACTGTCTCGGCTACAGTCACCAACAATGGCACATGCGCTGGTGATGAAGTACCACAGCTCTATGTCAATCTGGTGCGTTAGAAGCAATATCTCTTGCCTGTATCTTAAAGCTCTTGCTGACATTACCATTCTAGGGTGGTCCCTACGATGCAAAGGTCATCTTGCGCAACTTCGACCGCCTCACAATTGAGGCTGGTGCAAGTAAGACATTCGTCGCCAACATCACAAGAAGAGATCTCAGCAACTGGGACACCGTGAGCCAAGATTGGGTCATCTCGAACTACACCAAGACTGTATATGTGGGTAGCTCGAGTCGCAACCTGCCGCTGAGCCAGAAGCTGGATATGAGTGGCAGCAGTAGCAGCTCAGGTGGATGGCATTAAATGCGCAGCGTTGCCCCAGTGTACATATAACATCGCTACGATTTGCACGCATGCTATCAGACAGTACGCCAAGCTACTAGCGATGTCGAATTTACGTGTAAATTTAACATTTAACAATGTAAAGTAGGGGTTAGGCGTATAAATTCCTTACATCTACTATATAAAGTATCTAATTAACCGCATTTGTCTCGTAATAGTATCTCGTATGCTATATATAGTCTAGCATTGACCTAGGAAAAAGCGATTAAATCAAAAAATGGCGACGACGACGACGGCGAAGACGGCGAGGCCCCCGGGCGAGGGAAGCGAGTAGAAGGATACGTATAAGAGGGCGTAGGAGATAGCGATAGCGGCCGATAGGGAGGTCCCGGAAAGAGTACTAAAGATAATAATAGCGGAGCTCTTAGGAGGGTTAAAGGCACTAAAGAACGACATAAGGATAATAGTCGATAAGGTAGTAGGAATAGCTACGGTAAAGGTATAGAAGGGGGCTCTCCTAGCCCTAAGAACTAACTAAGGCACGTAGGCCTAGGTAGCTAGCCTAAAGGAGAAGAAGATAGCGGTTAAGGTCTACATTATAGACCCCTAAGAATAAGAGGACATCGATAAGATAATAGGGAAAGAAATCGTTTAAAAGATAGGGATAAAGGAGATTATAGAGGTAAAGAAGGATAGACGAGGAGTAGTTAAGCTATATATAGTAGCGGAAGGGGATATAAGGAAGCTAGAAGCCTAGAAGGAGTAGATAACGAAGATTAGAAAGACGGCGAAGGTCTCGCGCTAGTAGTTTATAGTTATAGCCTACGGTATAACTAGAATAT